>JAKSYS010000333.1:0-65400 GCA_022925895.1 Fragilaria crotonensis
AAATACATTTTCCATTTCTGAACAGATCGAACAAACTGGATATGGCATTAACGGAGTACTTGTACATGAAATTGTTGTCCTTTCTACACAACGATTCGTACCACGTTATACTATACATTGCTGGACACAGTGAAATTTCTTCGGTGTAGCTTTCTACTGCAAAATTTGTACCATGTAGTTTTCTACCGCAAATGCTACGTCAGTACGTAGATTAAAAATAACTATAAACGATTACTTTGAAAATACAGTACGACAATATCAGGTTATTTTAGGTATCCCTATATATAAATTAATTGTGTGCGTGTGTGCGTGCGTGCGTCCGTCTGTTACGGAGTATGACCACTCTGGGGTACTGGATCAAATGAATACTGTCTGAATTTTTTCACTACGGAGCTTCGCCAGGGTTGAGTACTGAAAGTAACAGTAACCAGAAGCTTCGCCAGTATTGGTGCTTGGCCCCCATGAACGCAAATTTTTGATTACAAAGCCATCCCTTACTCAAATAACGTTTTATTAACGGTGGGTGTTTTGGTTTTTGAAAAATAACGCAATTAACGGCGGGTTGCGTCGTGAAGTTGTATTATTGGTGGTCATTGCACAGTACTGTACGCTGGCTGTACTGTAGTCCCTGTTACATTGTACTCCAGTACCTCATACACTCACTCACTATAAGATGTACTCGAGTACTGTACAGTATGGTACTGTACGCTGTACTGTAGACTCAGTACCTCATACACCTACAGTAATTGTACCGCTCACATAATTCCTTGCTTCAATTCTTTCCAATCAGCATATAACCATTATGTCACACCCAAGTAAACATTCACTATCAACAAAGCCAGCTGCCATTGCAGCAAGGAAAAGCGTGCCAAACTTCGCAACCTGTCCCAAGAAGAAGGTGGTGACCCTGTAGCTGCCACACAGATGGCCGCCATCACCACCAGGAACCGTGAGCAGAAGAGACAAACACGTCTGGAGCACCTCCAGAGATCTCAAGAAGGTGACCCTGTTGCTGTCACACAGATGGCCACCATCACCACCAGGAACCGTGAGCAGAAGAGACAAAACGTCTGGAGCGCCTCCAGAGATCTCAAGAAGGTGACCCTGTTGCTGTCACACAGATGGCTGCCATCACCACTCAGCACCAAGAGAACATGAGACAAACACGTCTGGAGCGCCTCCAGAGATCTCAAGAAGGTGACCCTGTTGCTGCCACACAGATGGCTGCCATCACCACTCAGCACCAAGAGCAGATGAGACAAACACGTCTGGAGCGCCTCCAGAGATCTCAAGAAGGTGACCCTGTTGCTGCCACACAGATGGCTGCCATCACCACTCAGCACCAAGAGCACATGAGACAAACACGTCTGGAGCCTCCAGAGATCTCAAGAAGGTGACCCTGTAGCTGCCACACAGATGGCTGCCATCACCACTAGGAACCAAGAGCAGATGAGACAAACACGTCTGGAGCGCCTCCAGAGATCTCAAGAAGGTGACCCTGTTGCTGCCACACAGATGGCTGCCATCACCACTCAGCACCAAGAGCACATGAGACAAACACGCCAAAGTTGCCAACGCACCAATGGCGCAGCCTATTCATCTGCTCCTGCTCCAGCACGTCATGTCCTTGGCCCATGCACAGTTGAATGTCAGGGCTGCTCTGCACTGCATTTTCCAAATGAATCAAGGTCTGAAAGGGGCTACTTTTCATCTTGCTGTGCCAAGGGCAAGGTATCTCTCCTCCCTCTCGATCCCACACAAATGTGTTGATGGATCTTTTTCATGCACATGAATTGTTCATGCCACACATCCGTGCCTACAACTCTGCCTTGAGTTTTGCCTCAATAGGCGCTAATGTGGATGATGCTTTGATTGATAGGAGTTGTGGAATTTATACTTTTCGCATTCATGGCTCAATGTACCACCGGTTAGGATCATTGCTCCCAGAACCTGGACAGCATCCTGCTTTTGCACAACTCTATTTCTATGACACTAACCATGAGGTGGACAATCGTTTACATCATTTGAATACCTTGGACAGGAATACTTTGGTTTTATTGCAGCAAATGATTCAGAATCAAAACCGGCTGTATGGATTATTCAAGCAAGCTCTTGATGAGAAACCTTGGCCAGTAATACTGATGGTAATCATGATGTTGAATTGCCTGGCCACAATGTTGCAATGCATATCCTGGATCAACCTGAATTGGACAACAGACGGTACAATGCACCAAGTTCCAGTGAGGTAGCTGTGATTCTTCCTGACGAAGGTTCAGGTAACCGTGATATTGAGTATTGCTTCGTGCTGGAGCAATTCAGTCAATCTCAGAGCTCCATCCCGACTATTCTCCACTGGCATATGTACTCCTTTTTCCAACAGGCTCCCCAAGAGGCTGGCATCCTGGCATGATGCAAACTGGTCCAAATTACGACTCCACATTTGACAAGATTAACTTGCCTCATGCATGCTGCATTTCGGCTTTTTACGACCTGCTGCTCAGTTCTCCAATCACCTTCACTTTGCAGGAAGCTGTTTCACCAATACATTGTGGACTGCTATGCCCAAGTGGAACAAGGCCGTCTTAATTTCATCCGTCTTAATCAACCAAGATTGCGTGCTGAACTTTATCAAGGCATTGCAGATGCTGTTGCTGGTGAGGATGTGACAAACACTCGACAGCTGGGGCGAGAATCATTCTGCCTTCATCTCACATTGGAAGTGCAAGAAACATGCACCAGCTTTGCCAGGATGCATTGGCAATTGTGCGCCGAATGGGCAAGCCAGACCTCTTTATTACAATGACAACCAATCCGCAGTGGCCAGAAGTTGTTGAAAACCTTCTTCCTGGCCAAACTGTAAATGACAGACCAGATTTGGTGGCACGAGTGTTCCATCTCAAATTTACAGAGATGATGTTTGACCTCCAGAAGCGCTGCTTGGAAGGGTTGTGGCTGCTATCTACACCATCAATTTCAGAAGCGAGGATTGCCACATGCACATGTACTGGTCATTTGGCAGAGAATGACAAACCGCACAGAATCTGACATTGACCATATTGTTTCAGCTGAGATCCCAGATGCATTGATAGATCCTGAACTTTTGCAACTGTGAAGAGGTGTATGTTGCATGGGCCCTGTGGCACCAAAGTTTCCCCCAATCGATGGAAAAATTTGAAGTGTTGTAATAGTTCTACAAAGCCAGCAGGTGAATGCAAGGACAAGTATCCCGGCCCTTTCAAGATGAGACAACACTCAATGATGATGGATTCCCTCAATATCATCGGCGTGATGATGGAAGGACTGTAACTGTTCGAGGAGGAGTTGGACAACCGCTGGGTTGTGCCATATAATTGCCATCTTACCAAGTATGATTGTCATATCAATGTTGAGGTGTGCAATTCAGTGCAGGCCGTCAAGTACCTCTACAAGTATGTATACAAGGGACACGACCGTGCTGCAGTCCAGATGGGGAAGATGTTGATGAGATCAAGCTCTATCTTGATGGACGTTATGTCTCTGCATCAGAGGCATGCTGGCGCCTCTTCAGCCTTCGTCTACATTCAGAGAAGCCCAATGTGATGCGCCTAATGTTCCATCTTCCCAATCAGCAATCAGTGGTTTTGAGGAAAATGAAAATGTTGCTCAAGTGCTTGCAAGAGGACCACCCTGTACACAATTGACTGCCTGGTTGGACCTCAATCGGCATGATCAGTATGCTCGCCAGTTCCTTTATCATGACATCCCACAACACTACACATGGAAAAGTGCTGGTGTCGAGAAGTGCTGGGTACACGCTCCAATCACCGGCAGACATTCCCCACTGTGTCTCGCCTCTACAGTGCTTCCCCTTCTTCTGGTGAGAGATACTTCCTGCGAAGGATGTTGACTGTAGTGAAAGGTGCAACAAGCTTTGAAGCTCTGAACCGTTGATGATGTACTTTGTCCAACATTTCAAGATGCCTGTCGTACATTGGGTCTTCTAGATGATGATACTGAGTGGCATCGAGCCATGCAGGAAGCCACACAGACACTCTCCCCAGCAAGGCTCAGAAGACTTTTGCAATCATCCTCTTCAACTGTGATGTCTCTGACCCAAGGTCACTCTATGACTCTCACTGGGCTGCCCTGTCAGAAGACTATGCACACCGTCAACCCAGCCTTAGTGAACAACACCTGCAGGACCTCCTTGTGCGTAAACTTGATGCCCTTCTGGGGATAATGCACAGCCGTTCTGTATTCGAATGGATACCATCCCTCCGCACACTTCTGGTTGAGGAGCATGGGAGTGCCATGGACAACAATTCAGTCAACCATTTGTTAGAATTGCAGCTGTCATCATCCAACACTGATATTCAACAGCAGCTGGATCGCCTCCCTCTCCTGAATCTTGAACAGCGTGCTATTTTTGATGCTGTACTTGCTTCTGTGAACAACAATGCTGGTACTGAAAATCAGAAAAATGTTTATTTTGTTGATGGACCTGCAGGCTCAGGTAAGACGGAGTTGTTCAGGATGATCCTTGCCAAGGTGCGCAGTGAAGGAAGGTTGCCCTTGCAACGGCCATATCAGGCATTGCTGCCTCAAACTTTGCCCCTTTGGGCGTACTCTGCACTATATATCCGGGCTTCCAATTCAATTATATGAAACATCCATGTGCAACCTATCAAAGAGAAGGCAGAAGTTATGAAGGTTGCAAGATTTTGATCATTGATGAGATCACAATGCTTAAGGGTGTTGGTCTTGATGTTCTTTCACAGTCTCTTTGTGATTTACTTGAACGTAATGATGCTCCATTTGGTGGCTTGGTTGTCGTCATGGGTGGTGACTTTCGTCAAGTGCTTCCCATACTACGCCATGCTGGAAGAGCTACCACTGTGCATTCAACTGTCCTACAATCCAAAGTCTGGCAAACATCATCTGTGAATGTAATGCAACTCTCTGAAAATATGCGATTGCGAATGGACTTACAGAACACAAATGCTAACCCAGAGTTCCAAGAAGTACTTTCCCATTTTGCATCTTTCCTGTTGAGGATCGGCGAGGATATGGAGCCTTCCCCAATAAATCTACCATCTTATATATTCCAGCCTCAGGATACAAGCGAACTGGTTGAGCATGTGTTTGATGATTTTTCTTCCAATGAACCAGCCTATTGGTCTGAGCGTGCTATTCTATGTCCTAAAAACAAAGATGTTCAAAGAATCAATGATATGGTAACCTCAAGGCTACCTCATGATGAACATGTGTTTCTCAGTATTGACAACATCATATCTGAGGAACCTAATGATCCTGCACATACCCTCTATCCTCCTGAATTCCTGAACTCTTTGGAGCTATCTGGCCTTCCACCACATTGCCTCACTCTGAAAAAGGCATGTTGGTCATGCTGCTCGAAACCTATCAAGCACACTCAGCAATGGCACCCGTCATTGTTCGCCGTATCTCACAGTCTGTCCTCCAGTGTTTGATTCCTACCACTGCAGAAATTGTGGACATACCACGGATTGCTCTCCTATCACCTCAAGATGAGCTGCCATTTGTCTTCAAACGCGTCAGTTTCAGTTCAACCAGCATATGCAATGACGATCAACAAGAGTCAAGGTCAAACATTGCGAAGAGTTGGCATTTTCTTGCCACAAGGTGTATTTGCACATGGCCAGCTTTACGTTGCTCTCTCAGAGTTCGTAACCCACATGATCTTTTCATATTTACTGATGGTCATCTTCTGCACAACATTGTTTATAAGGAGGTCCTGATATCAAAACTGTGCCCTCAGTATCATCAACAGGATTTGTAAACAACTTCAATACTGTGTATTTTGGCAATCTAAATTAGCAAATTTCTATGAATTTGTCACTTTTTCCTCATCTAATTGTGTTGTAAAACACATCATTTGCAACACGCTTGCCACTACACACAACCGTGCACAACCCATACCGTACATGTATTCCAAAAGTCCGACCGATTGGGAGGCGTGGGTTTCGTTTTTACCGTACGTATTCCAAAGTCCGACCAATTGGGAGGCACCCACTAGTTATATAATAATAATAATTCCAACAGCATCTATTGGCATCTAAACCCCGGTGTGTCTAGGGTACGGAGCAACTCTACTCATAACTTGGTATTCATGCAACTCGAGACTGGAACATGCCCTAAATTTACGGCTTCGAGTGGCCGAAACCTACCGTAGCATTCCATCATGCCAGTACCAGTACTGAGTAAAAGATCGTTCCTGGTAGGTAGTACTCGAGTACTCCAGTACATAGGGTACCATGAAGATTCGTCAGGGCGCATAGACAATAGACAATACTGTACTCGAGTACCATACTGAGTAGACACCTCCGTACATGTAGTACGCAGTATGCATACGCGTGAAGACACCAGTTGTTTATGTACATGGTAACGATATCTACCTCGCACCTTTTGTTGTACCACGTACCCAGTAACGCTTGCACGCTCGCACGTCGCCCATAAGCAATACCAGGTATGCATACCAGTACTAATTGCCTGGTACGATGTACGGTACAAAGTACAAGTCGTATGCATTATGCATGCATGCATCCCTCGATGTCTGCCTGCTGCCTGGTCGCCACAAGTACTTGTATGCACATACCAGTACTGTACTCAGTACTCATACCATAGAATGTTAACAATACTGAGAACACGCAGACCAAACCACTGCAGGTTCAAGTACGGTGAATTGAAAATTCCAGGATTATTTACACGTTGTTCTTTCAGCTTCCACACGACAGAAAATCATGTGCGAACACTGCATAACCGAATTTTGGACTGTTTCGTTACACCACTCATGCTTTCACTCCACACCACTAACAACAACATCTCTTTGAAAGTCCTATACAACCATGGCGTCTCTGATCTGGACCTCAGTATGGTTCTTCCTCTGTTCGAATTGATGGTCACTTTGATATTGGTCATTCCCGTCCCTCGCAAGATTCGCAATGCGATAACGCGTCAGATCAACCGCTTGGACTTGGGCAATCGTTTGGGGAAGGTCATCATCTTCATCAGGATAGCCTTATCCTTGGCTCTCCTGAATCCATTTCGTCAGTTCAGTATATTTCAACCAAGGAACTCGAGCACACAACCCCAGAACATGACCGCATCGTACATGATTTGATGAAGCAACGCAAGTTTAGGAGTGAACGAAATCTTTATTTAGCCGGTTTTCATTGACTCTGTTGTTTGTTATTGTGCGGATTCTGCAACTGATGCAAGAGTCGAATGGGAAGCGCAAGTTGACGCGCTAACGAAGGCAGTTGCAAGCGAACAACAACAGCAAGTCCAAAGTCAGGAGTGGAATTGACAAGCATGAAGCCAACACAAATGAAGAAAAAGATTGAGAGACGCATTTACAAATTACCTCCTATTTCAGAGTTCACAATTGCAGGGCATTGGGTAGTTGACAGTTTGCACTCTGTGATTAGCATGAGGTCAGGGCAACAACAAGGACCTGGAAGATTCGCTCAATTCATGTACTGTAGTGTACATCACGGGCGACATCGATGCATGGTGTATGGGCACCAACACTACAGGTACGATGTACCAGGTACCACATAAAAATGGCTTGGAACCAATAGTTTCACAAGTTTTATTTAGAATACCTGGCATACTAGAAGTAACTAGGAAATATAATAACGCAGGATGTTGGGTCCGGTACAGAATGTACGCACGCGACGACACTGCAAAATACGTCTGACAGGACTGTTCACGGCGGACAATTGTACATGTACATGTATGTGCATATGGCAAGTGCCTAATAACTACTAGCTAGTGCCCACTACACGATGGACGAGATTTTACCATGTCCTTCCCAACTCAACATCTGTCCACTTGCATTATTTCACTACATATTGGACCACAAGTCCATCAATTCTTGTTCAATTCAAAATTTGAAACAGATCTGAAATTGAGAAGTACCCCGAAACTTTTCGCCAACTCAGATTGTTCGCAACGCCACTGCTTCAAAATTTGTTTGCAATGATGTCGCATAATGTGGCATCCGGACTCTATTTCTGCACCACATTTCGGACCACAAGTCCATCAATTCTGGTCCAAATGACAAATTTGAAACAGATCAAGATGGAGATCACCCCGAAACTTTCTGCCAACTCAGATTGTTCGCAACGCTATTTCTTCAAAATTCGTTTGCGATGATATCACACCATTGTTGCATCCGGACTCTATTTCTGCACCACATATCGGACCACAAGTCCATCAATTCTGGTCCAAATGACAAATTTGAAACAGATCCGAGATCTGGAGATCACCCGAAACTTTCTGCCAACTCAGATTGTTCGCAACGCCATTTCTTCAAAATTCGTTTGCGATGATATCACACCAGAGTTGCATCCGGACTCTATTTCTGCACCACATATCGGACCACAAGTCCATCAATTCTGGTCCAAATGACAAATTTGAAACAGATCCGAGATCGAGAGAGCACCCCACAACTTTCTGTTAACTCAGATTGTTCGCAATGCCATTGCTTCAAATTCGTTTGCGATGATATCGCACCAGTGTGGCATCCAGAATGATCGTCCAAACTCCAAACATCCATATCTGGAAACGAGTAGCCTCCATTCTTTGTGCATCATCCTCCTTCTTGTCTGGAGCAAGAAGCCACTTTTCTTGAATTCTTGTCTTGTAGGAGGCGGAGGTGGATTCGCATGCAGTTGTTGGTGGTGTCGTTGTTGTTGTTGTTGTTGTTGTTATTGTTGCTTGTACATGTATGTGCTCCGAAGTACCCGGAGAACTTAGAAGTACCACCGAGAGAGTGTCTTTCGAGTAACGTTCTACTTAGATCAGAAGTAACATTTCTGTACCATTTTTGAGTACCCACAGCGTTACCGGATCATCAAAAATACCATTCAACTATGTAGGAATTACGCGTGAAGGTACTGCTGTCCTCAGAGGGTATTTTAGATTTGCGTAGAGCGTCTCGTTGCACTTAGTATCAGTCAGTGAAAATCTACCAGCGTAACGTTACTTTAGTAACGTTTATGATCTAATACTCTAGTAAGTGGGTTCCTCACAACTGATCGGAGTATGATATACACTACAAGTCTACAGGATACAGGACGCACAGTACCCAAAACTGGTCATACTCCGTGTATCAGATATTATAGCGAAACAAATTTTTGAAGTTTCCCAGTTTCGAACATTCATAACCCATTGTCTATTAGGTTATGAATGTTCGATTTTGTTTCGATCTCGCCTTTGATTATACAGCAAACTGCAAACATCGAAGTTTTGAAGTTTCGAATATCGACACTCGCGCGAATTTCACATCCGCATGTTTGCGAAGATTCCAGCAACGTAGTAGTGGCTGGGTCGAAACTGCATCGTATGAGCACCAAGACGATCCAGCTTCAGGAGGAGGTACTTTCAGTACCTCTTATTGTTCTCATGCTGGTGGATTTGTTCATCACCAGTCAGCACCAGAAACCAGGCCACGGCATCGAGCATGAGCACAATTTCCCCTCCAGCACTACTAGTATAAGTGTTGCTGTCAGTCTGCTGCGTTGGCAGCAGCAAAAGTAGTTCAGTGGCGCCAGGACAACAAGAACGACCTTTTAGCCCTCGTCGTCGTCGAGTTCGAGCAATTGGTGCTCACCAGCGCTCCCGAAACCAAGTGAAGATATCTACCAGCAGCTTGGACCACAACTTCAGAAAGCATACCGGATGAAGTATCATTCTTGTAGGCTTGCAAAAACTTCGAGATGGGATCATTCGATTTTCGCTTGTCAAGAAGAGGAGAAATCATTATCATACTACTTCTAGTATGCACAAAGAACTATCGGTATGTTCCCGGCCCGATAACTCCATCTGTTCAACTTGCTTGTGCGCCGCTATTTTGCCGGTGGTTCCCCCTATGATATAATGACTTCATTGTGGGTACACTGACATGATGAATGCTGTCTGGTATGTTGTCGATGCAATCAATGCACACCGTGATTTTCGAATCTCGTATCCATCTGACCATGACAAACAGCGAGCGATGCAGAGAAATTCGAATGAAATCTGGTGCAGGCTTTGACTGTTGCGCTGGGGCGATTGTGGAATCCTTGTTGTGGATACACAAACCTACGAATGCTGATTGTGCCAACGCCGGATGCAGCCCAGGTAAATTCTTTGTGGACGCAAGCATAATTTGGACTCAATGTAAGCAGTTTGATTCCGAGGTAAATTCTTAGATATGTCGATCATATATCTGGATCTACCTCTGATTGTTTGGCGTTTGAAGGGATGTCTCTTTTGCGATTGGAGAATGGTCTTCTTGCGCCAGGCCTGTGTCTGTTGGAGACAATGCTTACCTCAACTCAATCTTCATGGCAACGCCATATTCTGGAGTCTCATGGCAGCAGGACGCTTAAATTTTATATTTTACAGGTTCGAATCCAGATTAGTGTGCGTTCGGTATGTTTACTCACCGGTGGGCAATCCTTCGCAGCGCTATTCCAATGCGTGTCTCTGAAGAAGATAGTCGCTCTTGTGATCGCTCTTGCAAAGCTTCACAACTTTGTATTGACAAAGAAGCGCATGCTCCACCTTCAAGTGCACTGATGAGCCAGAACCGAGATGCAGAGGCATTCCCATTGAGACTGTAACAACAAGCACCGGAACTCGAGTTCTCTTTCCACGTCAACTCATAGATGGAGGTTTGCACTTTGATGACATTGATCGACAATCCCGTCGCCGTAGAATACGCCAATACCGGGCACAAGCGTTGCCATCAACCGCTGCCTTGACTATTTGCATAACAAGGTTGCGAGCAAATCTAACGTCCGGTGCCAGGAGCACTCGTCGTCATTCTAGAATTCCTAAAATAAGCAACGACATCTACTACTTACTAGCTAGTGTCAATGTGTCCAGTGTCCGCCTTGCTTGTTTGGTAGCTAGTACTGGTGTATCATGACTTTAGTATCAAAGGAGTCCGCAGGTCCTCGGAGTTCCATTCGGCTTATTGGTGTTGTGATCAACGGTTCTTCTAGCGATTCAATTTCTCGTGCAATTTGTTGGGCTTCTTCCAGGTAGAATCAGGCCGAGCACTGTTCAGGTCATCAGACTCAGCATACATTCTTCGATATCTACGTGCCTCGTCTTGAAGCTCTGAAATACGACGACGGACCTGACGATCATCTTCCGCTTTGGAAAGGAAACGAATTGACTGTGAGAGATCAAAAATGTCGTCTCGATACGGTGCTGTTGGTTGTTCTCTTTGACGTCGTCGTCAGGTGCCTTGGTTGGTGCTGCTTGTTGCACTAGGAGCTGATGATGCATCTGATGCACGCATCATCATCCAGTCTCTGAAGTGCAGACTGCAAAAGCTGGTGACGGTCAGCTACTTCCCAAAAAATAGAGCAATGCGAAGGCTTTCCACAGAAAGGCTGCTCGGTTCTGGAGTGCACATTCAGAACGACTCGTTCTTGATGCGATCCGAATCTCACAGACGATGTGTCGAATATGATAAATTTCTGGATCATCAGACTCCTCGTCCATCTTGTTCTTCGTCGTCATCAGTGCCAGCATGTCTGCCTCCTTCCTTGCCCTTCTCTCCCAGTTTTGGATGATGCGAAGAAGGCGACCGAACCGATGCCATAGTATCCTCAACTTTCTGTGGCGTAGCTCGCATCAGTGTCACAACTTGACTGTGGCCACAGTTAGTTGGGACTGAGAAATCCTCGTGGCATTCAGATACCGCTGCAATTGGATTAAAATGTTCATCATTCCATCTATCGGCAATAAGCTGAAAAGCAGTTGGAGGTCGTACATCTGAATTCCGAGCATCAAGTTGGTGGCGAGTTTGTCTCGTATCCGCTCGCCGAAGAAAAGCTGCCTTGATATCATCCTCCGTAAGGCACATAATCAACCGCATGTATGGAATGGAACCTCTCCACTGCCCACCAGTTTGATGTGCTTCTTCCTCAGCCTGCTCACGCTGAGCATTCAAAATAATTGCTTTACTCGTTGGCCTCATTTTTCAGAAACAGAGATATCTTGTTGGTCCACCACAGGGTGTTCTTGGAGCCATTCCACGCACTTCGTCAGACTCCAGTTTGCAGGCTTATGCTGCTGGTGGACCCGATCTGCAGTAGTAGACATAAGCTTGCTGCCGAACTATCTCCTCTGCATACTCCGTCCTCGCTGGCTTGATGTCTCGCTTCTTTATACCACTCCATGGCTCAACATCAAGATCAAGCACCGGGGTACCTCCATCGTCTACCAACCCAATACACATCAAAAACAGATGCTTCTTGCTGTTATTGTTCTCGACATAAGCCCTTTGAGCATTTGATATGATGATGCTTTCATCCTCCTCCTCAAGTTGACCATCGTCACAGTCATCATCTACTGACTCATCGTCATGCTGAGGAAGGATCACCTCGCTCATGCTGCTGGATAGTAATGCAAAAAATACGTTCTACCAGTGAAATCTATGCAACAAATCTACAGGGTCAATAAGTTATGAATGTTCGAAACTTTGAACTTCAATGATTTGGGCGTGGTCACCTCAAAAATTTTGGGGACCACGGCGACGTCATGGATTTCGAAGTTTCGAACATTCATAACCTATTGAAACTTCGAAACTTCAAAATTTTGTTTCGCCGTATAATATGGCCCTCAGACCTACTACAGTAGCATACTTTTTGGTACCAACGTAAGCTACTTCATGACGTATAGTACACAGTACCCACAGACCCCCCAGAGTTGTGCTATCATGCCCCAGTATTGCAGTTCATCGCACGGTATGTTTTACAGTAGCATTTGTGAAGCAACCCCTGCTCACACCAAATTCCATGAGTATTCCATCCAGTAACTTTGAATTCGTACAGTACTGTACGAATTAAAGTAACTCACTGTCGTTTCAACATGAATTACCATCGATTTATGTACTGTAGACCTGTAGTACATGGAATCCACGTAACAGTACAACAGTACCCCAGAGTGGTCATACTCCGTAACAAACACACACACACACACACGCACGCACAAAGCAAATTTAAAAGGTGTAGGATATCTGCGTGAAAGATAAATGTTCAAAGAACAGTTCTTATGTCGTTGATCCATCATCTGCTTGTCATCAGCAATGAGGAATGATCAAAGTACTGCAGCAAGATCCGAATTGCCTATCGATGATATACAAGACTTCGTTTTCATTTACTGGTTCAAAGTCGTGTATAAATATAAAAGCATATACTAGTATAGATAATATTTTATATTCCGTTCTTCATATTTTTCACAAGAGTTTGATGAATGAATCGTCAATCAAAATTCGTATTGGTACAGGGTTTTGTACGAGCAGTTTATACCACACAGTGTAGAACGAACGCCAAGTGGAATTCTCTCAAACGTATGAAAATATACAGAACTGTAGCTCGTAGAAATTGGGAGGGCATCCTCGACATGTGAAAAATGGTCGTGCAACAAGTGTTTTGACATCTCATCTACAGTATCATGCCTTTTTCAGAGAATTGAGCAATTAAAATGCTTTTCTATCAGCAGAACATATCTCCATTGGTTATCTGAGGAGAGCTTTATAATAGGTCACGGTGTGAAATTATGGAAAATGGATTGTTTTTGTGTAGAGTTCCTTGAAATTCACAAGAGATTGGTTCAAAGCCGTTTTATTGGGCCAAGGCCATTTTATGTGGTAACGTAAAACTCTCTTGTTAAGACCCAGGAATTGTGCGTGATTTTGTCCAATTTTGGCGGGGTGGGTCTTAACCTACGTAAACTGAGAGCAAGATTCCGTTCAAATGTGAACCATAAAAAACATTTAAATCTGGCTCGTGTCTGAGAAACGTCCTCACTGTTGTTGGTTCCCATTGTTGTTTTTGACGTCGTTGTCCACAATGATCGGACTACTGCTCTTTATTTTGTTCCGTTGAAGAATGTGTGCTGCGCACGCATGCATGGTTTGTTCGGCGCGTTTTGGGCCGAAAACCCGAACGTCTGTTGGCGCCCCGAGTCCGTCAAAACTATTGTCCAACCAGCTGTATATTCGACTAGAAATCATTCGTAACGTCATCTGATTATATAAGTCTTATATATGGAATTGAAGCGCTTTTTGTCTCTTTCGGTCAGGTTGTCCATTCTAGAGAGAACGAGTACAGCTGGATTGGCATGCCCATGTCTGGGAAATGACCTTCTTTGGCGGGGTGGGTCTTATCCTACGAGGGGTCTTAACTAGAGTATTACTGTAGTCCTACCTGGTACGACGTACTTGGTTGAGTGCTACAGGTGCTACTGGGAAGAGTACTGTACTGGACGACTCGGAGTACTGGAGTACTACAGTAAGGAGCAGTT
Organism: Fragilaria crotonensis; assembly: GCA_022925895.1. Taxonomy (NCBI): domain Eukaryota; phylum Bacillariophyta; class Fragilariophyceae; order Fragilariales; family Fragilariaceae; genus Fragilaria; species Fragilaria crotonensis. Next base: position 14,329 of record JAKSYS010000333.1, read on the forward strand.
ACCGTACTGGATAGGACATTTTGCTCTCAAGCCTTGAAACCTTTTTGGACATTATGGTGCTTTCCTTCTCACACGCATCCAGACGTTTTCCAAATTTATCCAGCACAAGAAAAAACTGGCATGCACCATACATTAGACTCAGATTGGATTTCTTGTGTAACCTTTTCAATATTGTCATTTGGTGTCAATGATTGTCGTTCAGTCGCTTGATCCTCACCTCCTTGCCACTTCTTTACCTTTATTCATAAACAGATTGCAGATTTTGAAAGCATGGCTGGAAGATGCCAGCATGAATACCAACAACCAGGGTGAAGACCAAGCCATTGGCTCCACTGTTGGTCATCCAACTGTTGCTCCTGGTAACTTCAAGCCAGATTGATGTAGACATGAAAATAGCTTCTGCTGCTGCATATGCTTTTGTTATGACAAATGCCGTATTAATTGGTACTGATCAAGATGGAAAAACGTATTGGAAGAATATTTGTGACAGTTCTATCAAGCACAGCGCATTTGCAGCCAACCCACACTCTTCTCATCAATGAATTGATTCAACAAAGTGTTGCAGGCGGCTGGTGAAGTGAACACCAATTATGTTGGCTACTATCATCAAACCACTCTTCGTGAAATCACAGTGCGGTTGGTCCATGATTGACTATACCACAAAGACATAGGCTGAGTTCCAGAATATGCAGGGCATGATGTTTAAACATAAAATTGTGGAAGATAAACTCAGGAGGTCGCTCATTATTGACAAAGAATGAAATTTTGATTGACACCTAGGACAATACTGCTGTACATTGCACCTTGTACCAGCAGCCACTTATGTATGCCTGCTAGTACCAGCAGTAATACTGCATTCATGTAGAATACGGAGTACTATACTACTGGCATACTGTACATGTAAACTGTACAATTGACAGTACTGTGTACTGTATCTGGAGTGCTGGAGTACTGTACAACATAAATATGTAAGGAGCATGTGACCACTCTCAGGTACAGTACTCTTCTGTACTATATCCTGACAGCATTTATTTAGTTGGTATGTGAGTACTGCTGGCCCAGCCACAGTAGACTTAAGGTTTGTAGGACCTTGAAGTCTACTGAAGGGAGAGGAAGTGAACCTGATGGCTTGTCCAGCTTTGGGCAAAGCAGGCTTGAAGAGATAGGCCATGGCAGTATTGATTTGTTGGTACAAATTTGTAGTAGAAAGTGTAGAGATGATGCTAAGAAATGAAGGCCATTACTGTTTTGCTTGGGATGTGAATTATTATGAGATTGAACCTAGCTGAAAAATGAAGGTGAGATCTGGAACATTAGTTGGAGTCTCACAAATGATGTGTTGTCTTAGTCCCACTTATTGAGTGGTGTTTGAGGATGGTTGTCCAGCATAGCAAAAGGAGTGTTGTTGAAGTTCTCAACAAGCAACACTCATGATTTGACTTACTTAGAGAAGCAAATTCAAAATGTGACAAGCAGGACTCAAAGTTCTGATTCTTGGATCTCATGGAAGGATCATGGACAGATTATGAAAAATAAAGGACTTTTTACTTTATTGCCATATGGTTTTAGGAGTGACATTGTGACAGAGTGGCTGACAGCAGTACTAGATCTCTAACAGATCCAATCAATTGTGAGGCACCCACTGCAGTAGTATGTATACTTGTAGACTATGGACTAAATGAGGACTGGCCAGGTTAATCATCATTGTCAACTAGTATTAGAGCTCGAGTAATCTGTAGTCCAAGCATATGAATCATGAAATCATCATTAATCTACCAGCATCTACCACAGTACAGTACCAGGTGAAACTAGTAGAAGGAGCGTAACTATTCTTTCTCGTTTTTCATGAGCTTCTTGGAAAAAACTCCGAACGCTGTGCGTTCAAGATTCAAGATGCAACAAATACGTCCAAAATAGGTCAATAAAGGTGTGCGAGCCCATATGTCCGAAATTTTGGACAAACTATCATGGGGTCATTACTCAGATTTCGCTCCAGCGGAGGTGATGCTCTGATGTAGTAGTACTGCAGTATGGAGTAAAATGTAAATAATGATTCCACCTATGAGATCCATGTTCGCGTGACAACAGCCCTTCATGGTTATTCAGTAACAAGTCCCAGGTATATCGGACATGAGTCATGTTCCGCTCTTGTTGATTTTCCCTATCTGTGGAGTATTGATGCCGTTTCCTCAAAACCTCGCATGCCCCATTGAGTGAACGCGAAACGCTATGTCTCTTTTTGTGAGGTAAGTGTGGTACTAAAAATAAATGTGTGTCTTGAAATCGCAATTCAGTTACTTCAATCTCAAACGAGCTCTAACTATTTTGACAAAGCGGACGATGGTACTGGACTCCGAGTACGAAATACAGAGAGCAATCGAATGCTGACGTCCATCCTGACTCGAGCAATTTCTCAATGTCGTTCCGTCGTTCCCCATTTAAAGTACTTCCAATACTAGAGACATATGTAAAGTAGTCGATGTACGCGACGAAACAAAACTCTGATACTCAACGTCTAACAGGACATAAGTTCCGCCACTCGAAGTCCGAAGCAAATATGTCATTTAAAACCCCAGACAGGATATCTATTAACCTGGCGCGTACTTTCAGTACATTTTACAAACGCTTACAACATTCGTAACAAGATAGAGTGTATTGTATCAATACTCGAGTACATGCCAGGATATGGATTTTCAGAGTTCGGGCATAAATGATGCAAGTTCTGGGTTGTCACCTCACCGAATGCAAAGATAATGATTCCAGACTTGACTCAGAGTTCCTCCCAGCTGCAAATCAAGCCATCCATCAAGAACGCTGCTGTTTGCAAGCTCAAGAACTCCGGTGACAGGCTGAAGACGAGCGACAAGGCTAGCAAGAAGTTGTTACGTAAGAATGGATCCTCCATACTTGAGGGCTTCGCGCCTGGCAAGTACGACGTTCTGTGCAACAGAAGCCGTCATGCCTTTAACCACGTGGGAAACCGGCGATTCCGTGTCATCGTTGAAAATCATGCTCCTGGGTTTGCTGCCTTGAGGACGAAAGCTGAGCGTTCCTTGATGATCCAAAGCATCCTTGGCATTATGCCATTATCAAAGCCGCGCAGGGAAAGTTTGTTGAAAAGAACAAGGACGGAACCTGGGATGAAGTTGGTTTGGTTAAACGAAAGGAGAAAGTTGGCCATGCTCTTCGTGCAGCCATCACGGCTGTGAAGTCTAAGGACAAGACGCGTACCATCTACGACGTCCTCGGGGTCTTTCAATTTGTCCCTTCCAATTCCATCAGCGGGTCTTCAACTCAAACCAGCAATCACGTCAAGAACGAGGACAGCAGCGAAGACGAGCTTTTCGAATCTTTTCCATCCTTTGATGAGACCGAGTGTGACGAAGATACAGACGAAGAAATGCTGCTTACAGAACAGACGACGTGGTGTGCCACGTCCGAAGTACTGAGAACAAGGTTCCTCATTCGACCCACGAAAAGCGTGACGAGGACATGCAATGGAAGTCGATGTCGCTTACAGAAGCGGTCATGTCAAATATTGGAGTGCAGCTCAGCGGCAAGAGGAAACAGGTTGCTGTCATGGTGAGCGTCGCCGCTTCAGATGCAGTTATTGATTCGTACGACTGGACTCCGGCTGACGCGTTCGTCAAAGGCGAGAAAGTCGACGATGACTTTGAGATGTTCAAGGTGGAAGAAGCAGTGAATCCGTTTCACGACCTTCAGCATCAACTTGAAGATACAGTCATGGGGCTTGACGACTTCTTCAGCACCAATCCTGTCGGTGCCTGTTGAACAAGGGTGGGGGCCAATACATGTGTTTCCACTACGTTCACGTTTATTGACGTTTATTGAATTCTCCTTTCATATTGCATTGCTTTATCGATGGTCCGATTGATACTTAATCAAATAGCTCCACATTTTCAGGTACAAGCTTCAAATTTAGCAATAGAATTCCATAAAAGGTCGCATCGAAACAGAAGGCTTGGTATCCAAGTGGTGGTCAATCGCGGGATAATCGACTCCGTGGTAGCACCTCGCGCTTGACATTGCACAGCGACAGGCAGGCTAAGATAGGTGCAGCATTCAGCATTTACATGTTGCATTACTTTTACCCTTACGAAAATGGATTCATGGATCGACGCCGGGGAGCTGGCCTTGACAGGAAAGATCCTGAATGAGTCCAACGTAAATTGCAATACCCTCCAAGAACGTCGACTCAGGAATATACTCATCATTCTCATGCAACATGATCTCCGTGTTACGCATAGGTGAAAAGCCCAGTGCTCGAACCCCCAACGCTCGCAAGAACCGTGAATCAGTGGCGGCGGGAAAGACTTGTGGGTTGACTTTCAGGTCCATGCTTTCGAGGGATTTCAAAAAGACACCATACCAAGGATTGACCTCCGTATCGGTTGAGGTAGTGGCGTGCTGTTGCATGTCGTTAGCTGCCTTACCATGCTGGCCCTCAATGAACTTCCACGTCACCTTACTCGTCAGACTTGCTGCATTCGTGGCACCACAAGTCTAACATATCGGATATCTCGGACGGCGGCACGTTCGGGGAGATGCGAATATCCAGTGAACACGTTGCTACAGGAGGCACGCAGTTGTAGGCAAAAGTGTTTCCGACTTGAACACCAGCTTGAAGAGTTGTGATGTTGAGTGAAGTGACATCACCCAAAGTCTTTTTGGCAGCGACGGCATGAGCACAATTTTCATGGTCCGGGTTGTTGAAGAGCAAATTTCGTTGGCCTTGCCGAAAGGCGAGAGCCTTGTTAGACAACTCCAGCAGCTGCTCTACGGCTGTATCTTCAATAAAGCGAGATGCGTGGCCAGTGTTGCCATAAGCCGTCACGTCGACCCACCACGGCAATCGTTCTCCGTAAAAGACAGAAAAGACATCGTCGGTTGACGCCAGACCTTCGTCGAGGGCAAGAGCGATGCCTGGGAGCTGATGCTTGTACAACTCACTGTCAAGAAAGGCCGCCATACCGCTGCCACCGACTTCTTCATCCGGAACAAAAGTCAAATAGATGGATCGAGTCGGTTGAAAGCCTATACTGGCCAAATATCGGATTGCTTCGATGTATTGAATGCACACACACTTCATATCCTGGGATCCTCTGCCATATATCTTCCCTCCCTTACGCAATCCTTCAAAAGGAGGTTGCGTCCAGTCTTCAGTTGCTGCGGGAACGACATCATAGTGGCTGTTGAGCAAGATAATCGGAAGTTGTGGTTGACTCCCTAACCAGTGCGCCACTACCACGGGTGAGTGGTCAGGTGATTCGGGAAGTATGTGAATGTCGTGAAGAACTCTAAGCGAAGCAAGCTCCTTAAGAATGTATCTTGCGCAATCGACGTACGCACCCGAGGTTGGTGAAGTGATCGAGACAGTGGGGAATCGAAGGAACTCCTGCAGCGACGCAATGGCGTATTCTTCTTCACTTGTTGAAAGTGATACTAGCTTGCAATCACTCATGATTGAGGTTTTGCAGTTCGATGTGTCTGGAGAGTCAGTACGAGTGTGCAAGTCGGTCGTTACCAAGCTTAATCAGCTTAGTTGATGGAAGAGAAAAGGCGAATGGGTTGATGAAGAACTCAATTGTAGTGGGGAACACCGCCGGCTACCTGCCACACCAAACCCAATTCTGCAAGGACGTCTTTGTCTGATGGGCGGTCTGCGCTTTTAGGATGGCCCACAAATGGCAAGGAACGAAAGAGCAAAAAAATTAGATACAGTCGGAGTCGAAGAACGATGCCACATGCTTGTAGCTTGTAGTGGAGTACGAATGCTCTCATAACGTTTTACGTTGTTGTCGATGGAATACGAATCACACGTAATGCCGCGTTGCAGTTCCAGGTACAGCTGGTTTTCTGTTCTAAAATCCGGGCGCACGTCCCAGTATTAATTCTACGCTAGACCGATTTCACTGCCAATATGACGTCACGAGGGCGGGACTTTGTCGTGTTGGAAGCAAGGCTTCCACAATGAGATTTTCAAGCCGTCGTTTGCAACATTTCCATTCTAATCTATAGATTTACCTCCTGCAGTCACCTTCCTATGTAACTCAGTGAACCTACTGTTGGTGATAAATCTATAGATACAATGGTTGACAAAGGTAAATATGCTATTTTGACTGATGCCGTCATGCTACTTCGAACAGACATCACGTATGGTCCGAGATTGTCAAATTGCTGGCTTCCTGCATCAACTTGGGCTGAAGCTTTAGGAGATTTGATGTCAATGCGTCCCTTGGCGTCATTGATGTAAGAAGGTTCAATACAGGGATGTCCAAGTCGGCTTCTTTCGGAGAATTGATGCACCGATTTGATGGATCAAACACAACAGGAGTGTTCAGAGTCACATACAAGAACACATTCTATTACTACTTCACAGAGAAATCAAGGCAGATACGGTACCCATGTCCACTTAACAGTGCATGGAACGAAAAAGTAATGGAAGCAGCCGCAAATGTGCTAGTCATTCCAAGCACAAGATCAAGACCCGCTCTCGACACAATGATAACTACACCTGTCAACACGGAGGCTACAACGGGAGGAAGGATCGGAGACATTGTTGAGCAATCACCGAGCAAACGAGCAAGGATAGGAGATACTGGTGCGGCCGCTGTAATGATTGCTGCTGATGCTTCTAGCTCAAGTTACTGGCCATGTAGCCCAGAGGCATACCGAGTGTTCAAACCACCAAAGAAACATGGGACAACGAATTGCGAGGATGGGAATGATACTGATTTCGATTCTGAAACTCCAATGGAAGCACTTCAGAGAAGGATTGTACTGCTTCAAAGCGTTCATGAGGAAGAAAATAATTGGAGGAATGTTGTGCAAGGTAGAGATATCGACAACGTGTGTACCAAAGCTGAGATATGCGCTGTCAGGCAAAGGGCGACGTTTCTTTGTTATGCGTACCGATTGGCTCTTGCAAAAATGAATGAATGGACGTGGCAAGACTGTTGCACTGAATCTTGTAAGGTATTGAACACTGTTGGTATGACGCAAGCAACCTTCTATAAAACCATCGCAAATTGGAACATTGTGTTCCGTAATTTTGAATGCTTCCCAAACCCAAACTTGTCTGTTCAGTGTGGGAAACGACCTCTTCCTCGAGTTCTCGAAGTGTTTCCATGCGCAAAGGAGCAGATTGTTGCATTTGGCGTCGAGAACTTGTCACATCTTTCAATTGAAGCAGTCTATCAATTCGTTCATTCGTCTGTAATCCCAAGGCTGGCTGCGTTGTGGAAACGTGAATCGGTAGTAGACGAAGATACTGCAGAAACGTCAACATTGAGTACAAGTACTACAGCCATTAATCCTACTAGCAATCCTGTCGATGTCGATCAAGATGAGGATGATATTGCGCTATTCCTTCGCGCACATAGACTTAAAAACATGAGCTTCACAACAGCATGGCGCTGGATGCGATTACTCGGATTCAAGTATGATACGAGAAGGAAGAGCTTCTACGTCGATGGCCATGAACGTGAAGATGTTGTCGCACATCGAAATGCATTCTGCAAGAACTACCTTACCGTGCTTGAGCCACGTTGTCGGCGTTGGATTCAGCTTCCACTCAGTGAAGCTGCTACGATCAAGACCTTAGACACAGATTTCGGACATCATTACTATGATATTATATCTGATGAGACTCGGGTTGAGTTTCACGTTGACTATTGGAAGAATTGCATATCAAGAATCAAAAGGGGAGAAGAGGCAGCGCGAGATGTTGAAGCAAAAACAAGCATACGAGTGTCATCATCAGTCAGGCCCTTGATGATTATTGGTCAAGATGAGTCTGTCTTCGCGCAGTATCTACTGTCCTCCAAACAATGGGTTGGGCCAAAGGACAAGTGCCACTTCTGCCCAAGTCGGAGGGCGATGGGTATATGCTTTCTGCGTTCGTGTCACGCGAATTCGGCTTTGGCAGGCAGATGACAGAGGATGAGTTACAAAGAGTGAATATGGCAAGGCAAACAGCAGCTCTCGGCGGTGGAAATTACCTCGATACAACAGCTGCGATGGAAATCTTGGGAACAACGAGGAAGCCGATTTTGTTGGAATCCCCCTTCGTAAAATACTTGTTCATCGGAATCAATAATCAGGGTTATTGGAATTCATACCACATGAGTCTTCAGCTTGAGGATGTGGTTGATTGCCTACGAATCCTATATCCAAGCTTCGATTTTGTATTTTTGTTCGATCATTCTCAGGGACACGCTCGCAAACGTGATGGTGCACTCAGTGCGATCAACATGCAAAAGAACTTTGGAGGATCAAAACAGCAGATGAGAGACACAGTCATAATGTCACAAGAGGGTTATCTGGGCACACACTCACCAACCCTGGGCATCGGAGACACACAGTCAATGGTATTCAATACTGACGACTGTGGCCCATGGTATTTGACACCAGAGCAACGTGACTTACAACGTCATGATCGAATAATGGGGAAAAGAAGCAAGCCAATTGAAAAAACAAAAAGACCCTTCTTGAAGAGCTCAACGAAAAGGGTGTGACGCTCCAACAAAAACGCGGGTACACTAAAGCCGAACTTCAGGAATTGGCAAGAAACAATTCAATCGAAACTCACAAAGAAGTCGACAAAATCCTATCTGGATGGGAAGGAAAATCTAAAGGCATGCTACAAGTTCTGTGGGAAAGAGGACTGATTGATCCAAGTGAGTTAGATAAATACACTGTCGACGGAAAGAAAGACACAATTTCAGGAAGATTGACTTACGGTATTCCCTACGCCATCTCATCGCAGAGTGTGCTGATTTCAAGGATGAGGAAACGGCACTTCAGTACCTTGGATCTCAGCTGGGCATCACGGTACTTCTAACACCAAAGTTCCATGCCGAATTAGCAGGGGAAGGCATTGAATTTTGCTGGGGTCACGCAAAGGCTTTCTACCGACGGGTTCCTGTATCTCAAAAGAGGGGACGAGAGAATTTCAAACAACTTGTGAGAGATTCAACGTGTTCAATCAAGGAGTTGACCAAAGAAAGGATGGGAAAGTTTGCTTCGAGAGCACGCGCATATATTTGTACTTACCATCATCTTTTTTGAGAGTCAGCAGAGAATGAGGCAGCAAGGTCGTACCCACAACTTCATCGCCACAAGTATAACAGAAGATCAAGGACTTCTGTACTCCGAAATCCAACGCCTGATGAAATTGTTCAAGTCTCACAGGTGTGCATTGGACTTCGATCGTGGCTTCGTCAACAGTGCACTCAAAGAAGCAAAGACAAGAAACGAGGAGGACGAGGTGTGATCATCATGTCGACAGAGATGGATTTTTATGGTCGCAGGAGACAGCTGCTACTAAAACTTGATAAAGGATATGGAAATAATATGCGTGCATGGTACGAATTGTACACAACCTACGTTCGGACGCTTCAACGAAAAACCAGCTGTACTACTAGTAGTAGCAGTTTTTGCAATACTGTTGGACAAATTTGTGGTACAGTAGTCTACTGTACCAACAAGGTGCGGTAATTCTATGTTTCAGCATGACAGCATTACCTATGAGCTATGAGCAATCACCTTGGTGGTGCTTCTTTCTCGGAACGTCGACGACCGTCTTCAATAAATGAGTAACTCCAGTAGCAATTCTAGCTCGGTCTATATTCACAATGAAAGTGCTGCGTTGCCCTGGGAGAGCTGCCACAGCCGCATGATCTGGAAACGAGGACAGCGCCCACGACGGCGTTGCTCTCCAAAAAGAAGGAAGACGATGGCAGTGTGTATTGATCACCATAATACTCCATCGCAAGGGATCGGAGACTGCGTGGATGGACTCGATGTCTACAGTGGGTTGGTGATGTGGTCAATGATTTGTAAGAAGCAATGACGTACAAGATCACGGACGGAAACGGAGTGCAATTTCACTTACAGAAGAACCAATGCGTTGTCTATCACCGCCTGAGCAGGAAATCCATAGCCATCAGGTTCGCTGTAGTCTGACACTATCTTTGAAATGAGGCCTTTTGTTGTCATGACTATCATCATTGGATCGTCATCATCAAGGTTGCTATTCAGGATCTCGCTTCGCCCGGCAATTAGTAAAGAAACGACAAAATAGAGGACAAATGTTGAATGCCCGCATATCAATGCGTCCACCAGTCGGCTCGAAACCAGAGGATCAGTAATATCATGCAAGCACCAAGAAATCATCCATGGCAAGATTATTGTTGGCAGCGTGACTTCATCGAGTGAGAGAATATCATGAAGTTCGGGATCAAATTTGTGCAACAGCGGTAGGAGCGTTGCTTCCAGGAAGGACAACAAAGACACAAAGTCGTCATCCCGGAGAGCTTCTCGAAAGTGTGAATGGCAGAGACGCCGTACGACAGCCGTTGCAACGAGATTGTCTGCGAGATTGAGCAGGAAAACCCCAACAATGTCGTGCATGCCTTGATAATAGCGCATCGACCCGCATCGTGGCGGTATCTCCAGCACAGACTCCAACACTTGCAAAAGATCTTTCGCTTTATCCTGCATTGGCTCGCTGCCTTTGTCACTTGCCTCCTCCTTCGCTTCATCCAAGCAGTGGCCTTCGTATTTGTTGAGAACTGAGCGAGTCGAGTCTAGTCGCAACAAATCTCGATCGATATCGGACAAGTTAGATCGTCGAATGGGTGCACCTATACTTTGCAACTCCGAGCTCGGGTGTATATCACCGCTGCTGCTGTTGTTGTAGCAGCCTTGCAACCCAACGAGAAGGGGCCACGCAACCCGTCTGAAAGTTGCTTTGAGAGCAAGAAACGTCGTCAGGATGATTTCACGCACTTGCATAAGTTGCATGTGTTGATGAGATACAGACTATACGTACAATTCACGAGTCCGCCTTTAGACAGGGCTAGTTCACGAAGCTCCCAGAGCGAAACTGGGTCCCGTTCCAGACATTGTTGGATTCTTCGCGACTTTTCGCATGAGTCGGTGGGCGCAGACAAAACAAAGCGCTCCGTTTCAGATGAGAGTCTCAACTCCATTGCTGAAGTGGGAGAAGGTAGTCGACTCATCTAGCCTTGATGTAATGTCACCCTTCGACTATGTGGATCTGCAGACTCGGACTGAATGCGTGTCATACGACATGTCATACTCCGTATAATGTGTATTCACTTGTCATTCCAACCACTTTTGGAGGCGTTTTGTGAGAAACACATTCCGTGGTTGAATGAATATAGCATAAAGCATATTCGGATTGCACCGTTATTCTTCAACGGCATCTTTCCTCGATCCTCGAGGACGCTCTATGCATACCTTGTACTCTAGTAGGAGTACAGTAGTACTAGCTTTACACATGCATTATATGCATATTCATATTTATGACACACTAGAGAGGTCCGGGCTAGTGTAAATACGATACAAATTTTCCCTATTTAACCCCAGTACCGGATCTGAGCCCAATGTTCCGTTCAAAGTGAAACGGGACTCGCTCTCAAACTTACGTTATTTCAGGACATACCGTACATTTGAAGAGCACATTTGCAAACAAATTCACATCACCAGAATTCCGTTCCACGTGTTCAATTTATTCAGTTCTTAGTTCCACGTTGCATCAGATTTACGTTGACCAACGTTGACGGTGGTATGTATACCAGGTACTCGAGTACCAGGGCATTTGGATACAAGTTTATATGTTAAAGCATTCGAACTAATCATGTGGCGGCTATGTTTTGCAGAAGTCTGGATTCTGGCGGGAACACACAAAAATTCCATGTCGTCTGCGCTGAGGCAAAGATGATGATTGCAATAGCAATGTGGTTGTTACTGAACAGCCACATTGCATTGTAGGTCATCCGAACGCCCTTAATTTGGGTGATACAATGGAAGAAACGACGACAGGTGCTCGTCATCTCAGGTGGATGAGCGCCGTCACCGTCACCGTTGTCGTGGATGGATAACAATGCCTTAAAGTTGTAGAAGCAGCAGCTCAGTTTCAAACTGCGATGTTTTGCTTCGTCTATTAAACAGCTCAGCATGCCAACTCAGATAATGATATGAAATGAGAAATGATGTTTGAGTAGCCACCGGTAGTACTGTAGGTCGTCCACTAGAACGACGTGTATTCGAGTACTACTATTCTACTCTAGACTCCAGTAGACTAGTATTGTACTGGAGTATTCGGTACTAGCGACTACAGGAGAACAAGTTAATGAACGAGACAACGATGGCGTTCCAGGAACGATGTCCATCGTCGTGTCGACATGGTGACGTTCTTGTCGCGCGAGCAGTGATTTGATGGAAGGTGGATGGAATCTTACTTTAAAATCATAAAAGACTCCTTAGGAATCTTCGTTTTGTTTTTTGTTTGTAAAACAAGTTTACCCGGACATCTGTTTTACAGTGTAAATTACGTTGCAGAAAAAACTATATCTTCGTAAGGTTAAGGGCTTTCACATTGTAAATTACAGTAGCCCGGACCTCTCTACTACTAGAGTGGGTACCTCACATTTGATCGGAGTGTCTACTACAGGAAACTGGACGTACAGTACCCCCAACCTGGTCGTACTCCGTACCAATACTTTTTTCCCCTACAGTATGCAGTACCATGGTACCAACGTAGGAAACTTCATGAAGTACAGTACCAGGTACTTATCATGCCCCAGTATTGCAGTTTATCGCACGGTATATTTTACAGTAGCATTTGTCAAGTAACCTGTTCACAGCAAATTCAATGAGTATTCCATCCAGTAACTTTGAATTCGTATAGTATTGTAGTTCAGTAACGTAACACACTGTCGTTTCAACATAAATTACCGTCCGTTTATGTACTGTAGACCTGTAGTACATGTAATCCACGTAACAGTGCAACAGTACCCCAGAGTGGTCATACTCCGTAACAGACGGACGCACGCACGCACACAATTAATTTATAATATAGTAGGATATCACATATCATACGCCAGATGCAGTACATAGGTCTACTCCCTTTGGCATGTAAATGAACTCCACTGTTGGAGTATCAGTCACTGCAGCACCTGAGTCTCCAGTACTGTACTGTACTTTATTTGTATTCTACTTGGAGGACTCCAACGAGATAGTATTTCGTCCTCCAGTAGAATGCTCTCTAGGGAGTACACTCTGTACTCGCTCTGACCAACCACTCTTTACTGGCGGTAGTTGGAATTAGTATGAATACAAGCGCAACACTATGTCATATCATATCATACATCATACGTAGCAAGTACTCCGTACACTCCAGTATGAAATATGTGGTATGCATAGACTCGCTAGTACAACTAGTACATTTTTTGTCGTAGTAAAAGTTACGGTTCCTGAAACGAGTATGATGATAAATACTCCAGTATCCAGTACCGTGCCAGGCACAAGTACTATGCATACGTAGAACGAGTACTCTACAAGAACTCGGAGCTCAGAGGTCGGAGCTGTTGTTGTTGCCGGCTCACAAGCCGAAAAATCGCCAGTGCGTCTTGTCAACACTTATGTATTGGTGTCCACCTGTCTGTCGGTTCCCATTTGACATTTATTGTCTGCGATCTTTCGGTATGGTGGCATGGAGATCTTCGTGTTCAACTTCAAATATCGTAACAACCCACGTACCTATAGTATAGTTATTCTTCCGAGTAGATCGCTACGATTACGTAACTGGCAGGCGTATACTGGAGACTGGAATACCACACATTGCATAGCAACCAACTGAATCCACCATGAAGTTCTTTGTCGCCGCCACCCTCCTTGCTTCCGCTTCGGCCTTCACCGCCCCGTCGAAGACTTCTGTGGGATCGTCTCTTGCAGCAAAGGTTAGTGTACGCCGAGACTGTTCAGACTTTTCATTTTAGCAGTGAGCAGCTCGGTGTTACTCCTCGTCGTTTTCCTACCCAGGTTGCATTATGGAAACTTTGCCTAGTCTCGTGTCTCCTCCTTCAGATGATGCGTCGTCGATTTACATGTGGCATTTAGCAAGAGATTCCACTAACCAATCATTACTTTCCCCTCTCACAGCCTGACCCCACCGCCGGTCTCTGGGATGGAGGTGCCCAATCCACTGCTCTCCCCTTCACCACTGCCCCTCTTTCCCTCGATGGTTCTCTTGTCGGAGATGCTGGTTTCGATCCTCTCGGTTTGTCCGTCGCCGCTGCCTCACCAAGAATTAAGGGCATCGGAGGACCAGGATTCTTCGAGTTCTCTGACCTCCAATTCTTGCGTGAGGCCGAGATCATGCACGGACGTATCTGCCAGCTCGCTGTTGTCGGTTTCGTCGCCCCAGGATTCGGAACTCTCTCAGGAAACGAGAAGACCGGACTTGATGCATACTCGTACACCAACCCACTTGAGGCCGTTTCCCACATCCCTACGGCAGCAACTGTCCAGATCCTTCTTTTCATGGCCTTGCTCGAGATTACCCGCATCCGTATTGTCAATGAGGAAGGTGCAAGCCACATCCCTGGTGACCTTAAACTTGGACAGGGTGAAGGTCGCTGGAACCCATTCAACTTCAACTACACACCTGAAGAGTATGCTGAGAGGCAGTTGAACGAGTTGAAGCACGGACGTCTTGCTATGATTGGATTCCTCGGAGTATTCTTCCAGGCCGCCAACTCTGGCGAAGGTGTTGTTGCCCAGATTGGTGCTGCCTTGACTGCCCCAGACTACTACGCCAAGGCTGGATACTTCCTTCCAGAAGGCATCTAAGAACATGATCTGCCTTTGAACCAAATTTTCCACCGGCTGGAGTGTGGAATCCATGACGCCTTGTCTACTTTCATGCTGAATTAGGGTATGTAGGTGGCCTGTTCCGATACACCTTAGGTGAACACTTAGACCAGAATCAAAAGCTAGAATCATTTGTTTTGGTTGCCAGCAATTTGTCATGGTAGTTGTGCAATAAATCAAGCATATGTTTTACTGGAGTCTACCAAGTAATGTAATGTATGACAATCTCATTTGGAGCTAGCATGATGGGATGGAATAAACAGAAGTGTGCATGGGATTGGGAAGGTGCTGATCAACTGAGGGATGGGTTCGTGGCCCTCACCATGAAGGACTCCAACATAACGAAATTCTTTTTGCATCCCGTAGACGCCAGCTCAAAAAAAGTTCCCGCAACATCGAAGGTACCGTAGAAGTTTACGTAGTCGATTAGGGAATCAGGAACTGTCGGTACTAAACCTACTAAATTCTACGTTGTAATCATGATTCCGTACGCATGCGACACACAAACATCATTGCCAGACTTCATCGTTCAGAACCTCCCAGTGTTGTGTTTCGATGATGGCTGATCAGGCAAACGACGCAGAGCTGGCGGAGGCCGCTGGAGCCGTCATCGATGGAGATATCTTTGATCATGATCCTTCGAAAGCAGAGAAGATTGAGGTAAGGAACAAGGAACCATTGAGCCATAATCCCTCGCACCATCGGGATTCCAATTTCATGGGGTGCTGATTCCAGAATTGCTGTAGAAATTAGTACAAGGAACTCGTGGCATCGGTGTTTCGTTTGGCACTTCGTTTGGCTGCGAGCGGGCATGTTTCTCTGGAATTTTGTGTCTGCGTTCAAACAAGTTCCTTTCTTGCATTATAAACCACGCTCACATTTTGCAGATGAGGAAATCAAACCGACCTCCCTCGGAATGGCTCAAGTTAGTCTGCAAAGATTGGGCCGCCGATAACGAGGAGCTTGTGGACTCTGTCGATGTCAAATTCATGCACTACAAGTCTTATTTGAAGGGCATGCTCACGCCTCAATTGCTCTGCAGGCTTTCGCTACCGAACAAGAAAGAGTCCGAAACTGGTGTCCCTGCACCAAACCCAGTTGACTTTTGGGGTATCTTAGGTATTGATGATGAATTTGACAAAGCCTACATCGTTGCTCAGATAGAGCGCTTCGCTTCTCTGTACAATATTCTTGGACCAGTCACGGATGACATGGATAGCATGTTTAGCGACCATTTATCTGGAGCCGTAGACACGGCAACTGCCGCGGCTGCAGGTAAGTTAACTTCTGTTTCGCTGGTGCTCGACAAACTTATGATTGACACTTGCCGCATCTTTTCAGTTGCTGCAGGACTCTCGGTCAGTGCAGGTGGACACATGCTTGCACAAACAAATGCGTGGAACCTAGATCCCACTGCCGCAGCTGCAGGTGAGTCCTTGACTGTTTTTGCCTGATGATGGGTTGATCCAGTTGATCCATAACTCACTTGTAGAATATTTTCTCTCCTTCAGCCGCTGCCGCTGCTGCAGCTGCTTCAGATGTCAACAATTCTGCTGGAAAGCTGAGTAAGAAGCAGGCTGCTGAAGTGACCAAGGCTCATAAGATGGCCAAAGATGCCGAGCGTGCCCTGGACGCAGAACGCAAACAGACTCAAAAGCGCGAACAGCGGCGTATGTCACAAGAGCGGAAGGAGCAACGATCAAGGGAACGCGATGCCATAGCTATTCGAAAGTCTGCTGAGCGTGCGGCACGAGAGAGTACAAGGGAGGATCGTCGACGTAAAAAACTCGACATTCGTCTCCAACGGGAAAAATTTGCTCACGAACAAAAGGAGGCTGCACTTAGGCGAGCTGCTGAACTTGTCGCTAGCAACAGAGTGCCTATAGAGATTACGCGTGGAGCTGCCGCTGCCAAGGTAAGCGTGAGTACGACTGAGACAGGACAAACCAAGGCCTTCCCCGTTATTCCTAACTTGTGGTCGTCTCGTTATCAGGCTGCTGCAAATGCTGCAGTTGCTGCCATTAGTGGTTTGCCTATGCCAATACTAGAGCCAGACGATGGTCCTCGCAAGAAAGCCCGATCATCGATAGTGGTGTCAACTGCAATGGATTTGCATCAGATTGTCTCTCACTCAAAGAACCTATGGACGAAATACAATGCAATCGCCAAGGAGCACAACCAAAAGGTGAACTGGATAACGGTCGCCCGCGAATTAGGGATTCACGTCAAGGTTCGTGAAAAGTATCAGCGAATGCATGCACGGGCCGAACAAAGAGGGTTTGATTGGATCAAGAACGGGCACTGGAAAATAAAGGACCATCCGCACATTTTCTTAGAGCCAACACAGGCGGAGCAAACTGCGAAGATGCCGCCCCCGCCACCTGACCCATCCACGACGGTCTTGATTGATCACGGGAAAGCTATGGCGGAACAAGCTACCCATGATGCCGTAGCTGCTGCTGCTGTTGTGGACGCGGCCGGCGTTAAGGTATGTAGATTG
Source organism: Fragilaria crotonensis (assembly GCA_022925895.1). NCBI lineage: Eukaryota > Bacillariophyta > Fragilariophyceae > Fragilariales > Fragilariaceae > Fragilaria > Fragilaria crotonensis. The sequence goes on from JAKSYS010000333.1 coordinate 31,532, forward strand.
ACTTGCTGCGGGTACGAATAGTCGATGGTTTGAGTCTCTCACTCTTATTTCTTCTGCAAAAGGTGGACGGCGTCGCAGGGGAGCACGAAGTTCCAACAGACGAAACGGCAACTGCGGCAGCCGCAGCTGTCGCAGCCACATTAGTTGCAGATCCTACCGGTGGTTACGCTGCTGAAGAAATGGATGTACATGCTGAAGTCTAAATAGGGTTAATCAGATGAATGGTATGTGTCGTTATATAAAAGCATGATCAGGGGAATCAATAATCAATCAACTTCAAGCTTCTCTCTCTTTTCTCGCTTCTTCCGTTCCTGCTTGAAAAACGACTTGAGATTTTTCTTATTAACCTCCTGCGTCTTTTCGTCGCTGACTGCCAACTTGACCCCCGACCAGATCCCATTCGGACCTCCCACTGATTGCATCTCACCGTTTTCAAGTATTCGTTTATCCCCGATTCCTTGTATCTCCTTGTGCTTCAACAGCTCGCCTCGAGGACCAATCGATTGATGCGACCGACCAATTGCCCATTGCATAACATAGTAGCCTCCCACAACTGGCATACAAAAGTAGACAAAACCCATAACGTTTCGACCCCACGGCGGGAGCGGATATCGGAAACCATTGTGCACGTAGTTTTTCAGGCGCTCGTGTCGTTCGTGAAACTTGCGAAGAAATTCCATGGTACTCTTTATGCCTCCTCTGCAATAATCAGTATCTTTGTTAAGTGTCGACGAAGTAATAGATTGTGATGACCGAACCACTCGATGCTCTATCAGCCGCTGGATGTGGGGAACAGCCGTGGTTGAAGAGTTTTGAGTTGTGCGTTCCTTGTTTCGTGAGTGGTGGGTGGTGGGTATGTGTATGCTGATGGCGAACGTGATTGTGGTTTGGGACCGGTACACCTGGTAGCATGGAGTTTGGAGTCTTGGAGCGCTACCAGTTACCGTTGTACAGCCAGCGATGAGTACTGTCGACTGTCGAGTACCGGTATTAAAATTCGCAAGTAGCAGCAAGTATTTTCATCAGTACTCGGTACTGGGTACTGTACCGTCACTACTACTGTACCGACTGGTTCAAGTAACTGTACGAGTGTACTGTGTACTATGACATACGGAAACAATGTGAGGGAGTACCAGGTACCCAACTATACGAGTACTGGTACTGTAGGATCAGACGTTCAACAAGAAAAAAACGTTTTTGTTCTCAAAAGTTTCAAGTTTCGAACATTCACAACCGTCAAAACTTAAATGTCTTGTTTTCTTGGATAACAATGGCCTCACACCATGTATCATATGAATAATGAGGGATGAAACAGTATACTCTGCTGAGACTCTGAGTAGTCTACTAAGCCAGTACCAGGTACATGGATGAAATCCCACAACAAGCAAAGTGGCGTCATGATGGAAATCAACCCATTATGAAATTTGTGGTGGTTGATGGTCTGAGTCATTTTGCGATTGGGTGTGAATGTGCGGTGCTCTCATAAAACTAACTAGGCCACGTGTTTTTGCCTCATGGATGCTCTATAGGACTCACCAGCAGCATCAAGGGCTGAATAAATTTGTTGCACTTTATGGTGCTTTGTTGGATAGACTGTGCAGAAGTAATAGGACATTTTCAACTCTCCTTCATTGAGAAATGAGCAGTTACACTAAACAGCTTGACCCACCTTGGCACTATTAACTGCAACGCATATTGCTATGCCTGATATGGGCAGGCGGAGTCATCATAGTACCACAACGACTGGATGCTGGTTGGAAGGGTTGTGCATGATTGGCAACTGCATTTGACCACCAGCTTTCAGAATCATTGAGCAGCACCAGTAGAACACCTTGTGCTATTGCACACTCCGCCACTTTTTGGATACTGTGGAGCTCATAGTTACTTGTTTGTAATTATGAGCGCGTTTCAATAAGCTTTTACATTTTATGCTAGTGGTGGCTCATTATTAAGTATTAACTGGGACTTGGTAAAACCTTAACCCAATACCTGTAGGAAGCCAATTGTTCCAAAATCTTGGTTGGAATGTGTTGAATCCACTCAATATATTTTTGCCATTTACTGTTGTAGTCTTTTTAAGTGTTGTCAAAATGCGAGTAGGCATTGGTAGACAGTTGTCCTCACACTCATATTTTTGGATTTTTATGGTGATGGTGAATCCTAAAGTAGTCTAGAAGGCCAAGTCAATAGTAATCATGCACCACAGGATCTTTGGTAAGCCAGGCAATCGCTCATCATGGTCTCACGGTCAATGCCATTGGTTGCATCCTCGTTACAAATTTTCTTACAACTGTAGACCTCTAGTGCACCTGTTCAAGAAGGTACGGTTGCACACTTGCTACGCTTGTGTTATCTGTACTAAGAGTACGTTGATTTAGTAGTGGAAGTCGACAAGTGGACCCATATGCATAGGAAGCAAGCGTTGGCGCCATCTTCATGCAACGCAGCGTACTCGAGTACCTGGTACCAGTATAGTAGGACAGATCCTATTCTACTGGTACCAACAAAGCACATTTTTGATTTAGAGGAATTCAAATATTGACCATGGTTCGGTGGAACGATTGAACCACCAAATTGAGAGAAGCGGTTAACTGCATCTATATATTTAAAAACTTATATGCTTAACATCGCAGATACAACGAATTCAAACTATGCGACTTCGTGCTTTCCCATGAAATATACACAACTGCCCTTTAATCAGACATGAAGTAATCAAGTAGCGTTACGGAACGCGTGTAGCTGAATGAAATGCTCAAATGCATGGATACACACACACACCGTGCAATCCTGCACACCTGCACCCATCGCAATCACTTTTCTCTTTCACCAATTCCGAGTCTACTCGGAACTCAACGTGCAACTCCGACCTCCGACAGCAAGTGACTATCCTGTCCTCGTGTCCTCTTACAGCTTGTCTAGTCTACGTAGTACCATTTTGAGCCACATTTCATTGACGACACCGCAACCAATAATGTCTCTATAGACAAGCCAGCCACATCTCCGACAATTGGATCGTCTTTGCTGAACGAACAAGACGATAAGCACAGCTGGAAACGTTCAACATTGCGCAGCTCTTGTGGAGTGCGAGCTTTCAAAATGGGTAGGATTGAAAATCAAACAAACTGCAAAACTACATCGTTGAACAACTCGAAAGGGGATATTCCGAAGAGCGATGTACTGCTCTGCATTGACCGTACACCTGCCCGGAAGGAATGTAACTCTGGGGATATCGATATGCATCTATCGTCCACATCAATTACAGATGAAGGTGAGGACTTCACGAATGATCCTCATCCAGCGCTCGAGACGCCGCTTTTGTACTTCCTTCTTCGTCCCTTTCCTACCTTACGATGCTGGATCCTGGTATTTTATGAAATGAGATGGGACACCTCGTACCCACTGCAAAACCGCATTCCATGTAGTCGCTACCTACAAAAATTGGCATTATCGTCACCTGGAGTGACCTCTTCCTTCTTGTCCCATTCGTCGTGCTCATGGTTATAGCAGTGATTAACTCTGCAGTCTACCCGAGTGTTTCTGTTTCAGGTCACATCGCTCGATTGCCGCTGATATTCACTTACGTGACGGCCACGAAGAACAACGTCTTGACCTTCTTCCTCGGCCTGCCCGTGGAAAGAGCGGTCAAGTACCACAAGGTGTCCGCAAGAGTTGCCTACTTCAATAGCGTTTTCATGCATATGCCGCCATCACGCATCCACTAGCCACAGTGGAGAGCGGCAGTTTACAGAATGTCCTATTCCAAGATCGAATGAATACATCTGGGACGGTGCTTGTCTTCATCATCACGTTAATGATCATCACTGCACTTCCATACGTTCGAAGGAAGGTCTTCGAACTGTTCTACTTCGTCCATGTCGTATGCGCTACCGTGCTGATGGCTTGCGCTTTCTACCACTCTGGGTTCCTTGTGCCCCTGTTGGCAGGCCTCACTTGGGGCCTCGACTTCGTTGTTCGAAAACTCTACATGCCCTTTTTTCGATACCCGCGACAGGGTACGACCAGGATCATCAGCGACTCCGTAGTGGAGTTGTCGTTTCCAAAGAAAGATGGCTTCGACTTCAATCCGACCCAATACGTTTAATTTGGCTGTTCCAGAACTTGGCTACCTTCAGTGGCACCCATTCAGTATGTCCAGTAGTCCCAAACAAAAGGTGGTTACGTTGCATATTCGAAAGACCGGGCGCTGGACCAATGCTTTATACGCGCTTGCACAGAGACAATCCGAGATTGACATTCTACTGGAAGGTCCATACGGGTCGATAGGTGTCGACTTTACAAATCCCTACAAATATCAGAATGTGATGCTCTTCAGCGGTGGAATTGGCGTGACGCCGATGCAATCCTTGTGCAACTCTCTACTTCACGACCACAACAATGGCGTCCGAAGACTGCAAAAGCTGTCGTTCATTTGGATCGAGCGTGATCCCGTGGTTATGTCAGAAGTCGACGTTGTTCGTCGTGAGAGCACTCGGTATGTCGATTCAACTGACAATGCCCAAAGTTGTTCTGATAAGGAACCGCAAAACAGCACACGAGATGCGGCGATGCACTCGCTTCTTGGAATAACGCCAAATCCCGACGCTGAAGGAGCAACCAATTTCGCAGCTCAATTGCTGGGAATGGTTCCTGAGATTCGACTAACTGAAGAACAAATAGATGAGAGCTACCCCATCGACTTGGAAGATACTGTGCAATATGGGACAGACGATACAGACACTACTGATGTGGAAGACGTCCAACAGCAAAGCGGCCACGTACCCAGAAGCACCCTTGCCACAGTCAATGAAGAAGAAAAATGGACTGGAGCGCAAGGCAGAGGTGCCAGGCTTAGGCCACCGTCGAAAAGTGTGAGCTTTAAAATGGAAGTCCCACACCCTTCCTGGTGTGCAGGAGAGGAACGTAGCGTCGACCGATCGTTCCTGGATCATGCATTTCCAACGAGCAACGACTCTCCAGATGACTTGCAAGTCTACCTCACTGACACGGACGTATCTGTCGCTACCAAAGAGCACATGTCTCAAATGCCCTTTATTCATTTTGGACGACCCGACATTAAAAGTCTTTTTCGACAAGCTCGACATGAAGCGCTTCGTAGCCACGAAAAGGCTCACATTGCAGTCTGTGTTTGCGCGCCTAAACGAATTGTCCACCTCTGTCGAAAGGCTTGTGCTAAGTATTCTGATCGACAAGTTTCATTTGATTTTCACTCTGAAGTGTTTGAATAGAAACGAACTGCCTACCAGACGCGAGCTTCTATGTACAGCTTACGGCAAAGCCTTATTGCAATGGTAATGATACTTTACTTTGCACCGCAACACTACATAGGAAAAGTCGGTTCTGGTTTATTCTACTGAGTGCTGCGTGAATCAAACTATATCTTCATCACCAATGCAACAAACACCACCGACTACTTCTTCTTCCCTCCAGCCGGATTGAACAGAAAGTAGCAAATGTCCCCATCTTGTACGATATAATTCTTTCCCTCCTGGCGATATTTTCCAGCCTCCTTCACACATGCCATACCCTTCTTTCCGTTAAAGCAGGCCATGTAGTCATCATAAGAGCAGCATTCCAGTTTGATAAAGCCCGCTTCAAAGTCGGTGTGAATAACGCCAGCTGCCTGTGGTGCCGTAGCACCGACGGCGACAGTCCAACAACGCACTTCCTTATCTCCTGCTGTAAAGTAGTACATGAGATTGAGCTGCTTGTACCCGCATTTGACAATTCGAGGAAGCATACTTCCTCGACCACCGGCAACAGTGGCCAGCAAGGCCTTGGCACCATCCTCATCGCCGTCTTTGCGGAGTTTCGCCAGCTTCTCCTCAAACTCGACCGACATTGGGATCACCAGGCCTCCTCCGTGACTGTCGACCCATTCCTTGATCTTCTTGAGGTACTTGTTTCCACCAATGCAAAAGCTCTTCTCCGAGCAATTGATCAAATAGACCACCGGCTTGAGGGTGATGCATCCAGGAATAAGCTCGTTAATCTTCTCAACTTCAGGTGCCGTCCATACGCAGCCTTTGGCAAGAGGCTGCGATTTTTCGAGCATTTCTTGCACCTTATCCATAACGGAGAAGAAAAGAGGCGGCAATTTCATGGTTGGATTCTTCCTAACGTCTTTCTCTCGAAGTTCGCGCTGTTGCAAGACATAGGCCAAGTCCTTCTTGCATAGTTCCGACGTGATGGTTTCCAAATCTCGTTCGGGATCAATCGTATCTTCCACGTGTGTGACTTCCTTCGAATCGAAGGCTCGCACCATATGAAAGATTCCGTCGACAGCTTGAATATGACTCAAAAACGCATTCCCGAGTCCAGCTCCTTCGCTTGCGCCCTTGATCAATCCTGCAATATCGACCAAATGCAAGTACGCAGGATACTTGGAAGGCGGATCCCAGATATCACATAATTGCTTGTACCGCTTATCAGGGACAGGGCAGCGTGCCGTATTGGGATCAATCGTACAGAAGGGGTAGTTTTCGGCTGCGGCGTTGGCCGAGTCGCCGAGTAGATTGAACAAGGATGATTTACCAACGTTGGGGAGGCCGACAATGCCCATTTTGAGATTGTTACCAGGACGGCCGAATCGAAGGCTGGCATCAGCTGGGTCGGAAGAACCCTTGTTCTTGGGAGGCATGATGGAGTATTACTATTACAATTGTACTTTGCTGTACGGTGTATGAGCAGATGATCAGTGTGATAAACAAAAACACCAATACACTGTGACGAGCAAACTAAAAAGTCTCGAATCTTGTGGATTTGGTTTCACGTCATGTCGATTGTGTGGTTTTCCAGTCGTGCAGAGAGGTTGGTGCCAAAATGATCATAGATTCTGGATTCCTCCTGCCCGTACTGACTCTCGTCGTGTACCGGCACTGGTGCGGAAGTTCGAATTTTAACACCTCATCACTGTCACAGCATTTCGACATCGACCGTCGTTTCAACTGAAACGTAACAACTTCGATACAGTGTACATTGTACCTGGTCCTATTCCTTGTCCCCCTCCCGCTCCTTCCTCTTCACCCCTTCTAGAATAGTATACAGGCACGACAAGATGGTTCTCGGCAAGCAAGGGCTACAGTTGGAAGCTTTCAAATTCGCCTTGTACCTTGGTATACCCATTTTTGCATCCGTCTCGTTCAGCTATCCTGGTGTCCAAAAGTACTGGGCCGATTATTATCAATTTCTCAAGTATCCGGCGAATCCTAACATTGGATTGAAGGAGGAGTTTGAAGAATTGCGAAAGCAACGCCAGTTGCAACACGAACAGCGCCTTGCATATCAGGAACAATTGAAACGACTGCAGGAAGCTGCAGAAAAATCGAGAGCATCTGCGGCGGCTGCAGAAGAAGCTGCGAAGAAGAAGCGATGGTTTTGGTAGAACGAAAACAACTAATGTGTCTATGACTGACGTAGTAGAGTAGAGAAAGAAATAGCGCAATGTGCAGAATCAAACGTCATTTTTTACCAGTACGAGGGCCGAGGTCGGACCTCTGTTAGCTTCTCCTGTTCTTCAAAATCACGAGGCAGTGCGGTTGGTGGTAACATCATGGCGTCAGTGACGTCCAACATGCTGTTTTTGCTCAGTTGAAGCAGAGGCATGAGTCGAAACGGTTCTTCCAAAAAGTGAGAAATCTCATCCAGACCTAGCATGGCAAACCCAACGAGAGTCGTTACCAGCACGGACACTTCCCCCAATGCCAGCGGTAAAAAGAAGAGATAAATCATCAGTAATCGACTGGTGTGCGCGGTATACTCGGATGGGATCGGCGATGCTTGGATGCGTTCACAGACTGTAATGACGCTGTGCAAGTCGCTCAAGTTCCGTTCCAACGCATTATGCTGCGGATTCATGAGCAAATTGCGGGACGCCAAATCAGCCACTGCCTGCCGCAAACGTTGCACAATGGCGACCGGTGGTTTTCGTCGCATCAAGACAAACGCGGCATCGTTCGGACAAAGCATTATATTGACAATGTCCGACACATCGGTTTGGCGGAGTTGTCCCTTGAGGGTCCAGCCAAAGGTAGCAACGTGGCGGGCTGCCGTGAAAGAAGCAGAAACATGATTCGCGTGAGGACATGTGAGGATATGTGAGCCAGCAATTTGGACCATTGTTTGTCACCACAGGGAGACGAGTGTCCACATCCTGTACGTCACATCACTTACCCATCATTATTGCCAGCACTGGATCATGCGGGTAGACATAAGCGGATAGCAAGTGCGCAAAGTCTCGTGTGTGCAACACCACCGATCCAAAGGCTGAACGACCTTGGCTTAGTCGAGTCAACCCTTGATTCGATCGCAGCGTCAAAAGAAATGCCACAAAGGTAGACAGCAACGAGAGTGGAGTCATGGGTACCGACACCATATTGAGTTTTCGAAAGTAAGAGCAAACAAAGGACCATGCAATAAGCACAGAAAATTGAGGAAGGATCCGACGTAAAAGCGGAGACATCGGCCATTCTCGCAAGTGGCGAACGTAACGCATTCGCGAGGTGTGCTGATCCCACATTTCCTTGTTGTAAATGTTTGAAAAGCTTAGTTTGCATACCCTGAAGAGGCCTGATATTATAACGCCAGAGATAGTGTAAGCGCCGGCCAACCTGCGACAGAGAGAAGAGATCAATCATTCAATCGAACGTACCACCAATCGTAGGATCGCTTTCAGTGGGACGGAGCTTCTTCATGACAGTTTCCACATCTTGTTCTAGTCTCTTCAGTTCTTCGTTAGCGGCCCTGGATGGGACCGAATTGAGTACCTGAACGGATGGCGCGACAAGGGCATTAGCGCTCCCAACAATAGCAAAGTAAAATGGAATGCCAGTTATCCTCATCTTGCTGAGAATGCACTTGATTGTACGAGTGTGAGGTGTGGGGTGTGGGAGTGTCGAATCCCAGCTGTTTAATGAGTGTGAACGATGTATGAATTGTGATTTGTGAACCTAGTGAAGTTCGACATATTCATACCTGCTACGTGTACCGGTTTCCCTCTACTGGTACAAGTACTCGAGTACCAGAAGAGGTTGAGACTCGTCCTGTAAGATTTCAGTACTCACCGTGCGTAGCCCATTCCACTGGAATGGTCATGCGTGCTCTACCAGTATGTGTGATGCTGTCATCCTCAATTCAGCAAGCACAGTGAATTTCGTGGTAGGTGTTGACGTCACCGGAGAGCTGTGCCTCTGGTGTGTTCAAAACATAGGGAGAATTATGCGCAGGAGGCGCAAGACGGAGAGATCTGAGACAGTGAGATGTGAGACCCGACACCCGACGACCCGACGTGAAGTCACTGTACCAGGTAACGAACTGAGCAGAGCATGCGCCAACTTGTTTGCAAGTACTATACCGAAGTACTACGGGTACTGGTACGGGTACAAGTACGGACCGCAAGTACGAGAAGTTCGGAGTACACGATAGTCGTACGTGCATACTAAAAATAGCTACTATCATAGTAGTACTTGTACCCCAATACTGGAAGAATACTCGTGTATCATACCAGTATTCGAGTAGTACCGGTAGTACTTTCTTTTATCACCCCGTTTCAGATACCGTGCACCGTGCAGTATGGTTGAAGCCACTGCGCCGTTGCGCACTCCACGAGACTCCACACTCAACACTCCACACTCCAGTGATTGGCGCGCACTGACCATGAGCACATACTATGCAATAGAACACTGAACGACCGTACAGTTCGTATGCATACGTGTACGAGACTGCCAAGGCGTTGGGAGTGTCGGAACGGAGATTTGGGCGTTCGCCTCGCCCCTTTGTCAGCCGTGGCTTTCTACTTGGAGACATTCGACACCCTGCAGCGCTTCATTTTTTCGGGAAGCTTTGTCGCAAGTGCAGGATAAAGCTTAACGTCTAGATATTTCGATCTATTTAGAATCTACATCGAAGATAAAAGTAACCCTTCCCGAACAGATGATTATAACGTCATGTGAACGTCATCGATACGAACCCCTCGGTTCACTTAAAATCTCATTCCATGTGCATCGATTAGTCCAAATATGTCATACTTGGGGTACTTTGACTTCTACGTTGGTGCTTTTGAATCATTTGTTCGTTTTAGCCGCGCCCAAATCCGAAGTTGAAACCAACGGAAGGTCTGGTATACACCTACGCAGGTAAGTAGAAACGGTAGACGATGTACCTGAATGCATTTGGAACGCCAAATGCACAATATCATCACAAAATTCCACAATTCAAACTTGGACAATGGACCCTCCACTGCAGACAATCTGCTTGTAATATCTCTGTAGTTCTCCTTCTTTTTACTCTCCAATCTGTGTCTTTAGCACATGTACCAATGTAGTCAGTAGTAGAGACAATAGGAGTGAACATGTCTGTTTTTGATTGACTTTCAAAGCATTGTTTGAGAAGGGCCTCATGACAAAGAAAGCTCACCGGCGTACCGGTATCGTGATACCGCCACTGTAGTAGTGGAATCGAGTACGCGGAGCACTTCAGTATTGTAGTGTGCAGTATAAAATCTCGACTGTGCCGCTGGAGCACTCAGAGTACTGGGATGCACGTAGAATCTACGATGAATTCCGAACTATCGTTGTTCGAATTTTATACTCGCGGGGATGTCCTATGTACCAGTAGTACCAACGCTAACAGCAACTCGTAGACTTTCAGTATTAAACCGTTGTAGGTTTGTCTCCAAGAAAATGGGGATGCTCGATTTTGGATGGAACTTTCGTGTTGTACATGGGTATCGTACTTGTACCTCGTGCGCGGAGTACTACTAGCTAGCACAACCCACTGGAGGCACAACACATGTTTCAACTGTTGTGGTACCTGGTATTCATCAATTCATCATGTGATCATCGGATGTGTGTAACCAAAATTTGGCAACCGTGCCAGCGCGCACTTGCGAACACCCCTTTCAACTAGCACTCTGATTGGTGAACGAACAAAGCTGATGACGTCCATGGGGCTGAAGGACAAATGAAGATGAATGTATACAAAAGTATATACTTTTATCTTCGATATAGATTCTAAATAGATCGAAATATCTAGACGTTAAGCTTTCTCCGTTGTGCCGCTTCCTGCCTGTTCGACCAGAATGACGTTGATCGAGTTTCGTCGAACACTTTTTAATCCACTATTAGCATTCTTTGATGTCAACATTGCTGTGTACGTAAGCGGAGATCAATCATCCCTTGCGCCAACATGGGCCTCAGATATCGCATCGAGAAAACGTCCCTCATCCACGCTCCTTGCGATGAAGTTTACAATGTTATCGCTGATTACAATCAACATCATGGAAACATTATCCCTCCCCATCTTTTCGGTGGAATTGAGGTTCTCAAGGGAACTGGAGTGGGTAGTGGGACGCGCATTGCTTGCACGTTTCGTCTTCTTGGTCAGTCAAGTACCTTGGTGATGGATGTGTCGGAACTGAGTGGCCCAGGCGGTGCACGAATCATACAAGAGATCGACAGTTGTGCTAAGAACATCACACAGTTCATTGTGATCCCCAAGTCAAGCGATTCGTGCATCGTTACAATTCGAACCGATGTCATGAGGGAAATCGGCTGGGTGGCGGGAAAACTGGATGAGTTGTTTACTAGAGCCTTGCTGAACGATTGGTATACCAAGGAACTGGAACAGCTTGAAAAATATGTAATGTCCATAAATATGGACGAGGAGTGATGTAGGGAGTGCCTCCAGTTGGGAGCTTCTAGCTCTTTTGCAGACTGTAGAATGTTACAATCTATCTTTCGCTCGTCGAAGCAGCCTATGTTGATGCGTTTCCATTCCTAACAAGGCCGCCTCTAGTAGCTATTCAAAATGCCCTAAGCGAAGCTCGTTCATAGTAAAAGGACAGATTCTGTACATTTATCCCACGTATTGGTGTTACGCTGCTGCAGCAAGTGTAACATCTTGCATTGATGCGTTCAAAACAAATCCGTTGCTGTCTTGTTCCGCGATGAACGTGACGAAGCCCTCTCGACAAAAGATAATCAGAGCTTCCCTGAGCACCCGAAAGTAAGTTCGCGCTTGTTCATAATTGACCATTTCATGTTCGACGTTCCCCATGTTGTTGTATATAGCAAGGTCCAGCAATTCCGGCATTCGAGGTTGAGGTCGACGTGACCGAATGCCCTCTGCAATCTTGTAAAAGCCCATTGCTTCGTCTAAAAGCCTTGTTTGATTTCTTGAAATAGCCAGGAGATGATACGAAAGTCCAATGTTGTAGACAATCATTGAACTCTCCTCTGACAATTCGAAGACCGATGGCTCCACTTCGCGGATTCTTTCAAAATCATTGTTGATCAGGACTGCCCTCTGGTAGAGAAAAGAATCTCCAGGAAGATGAAGAGGAATGTGTGGGAGAGCCGACCACTGGATGAAGGAATGGCGCTCACCAGTGTCGAACACGTGCTGTTCGACGCCATTTTCGCTTTGAGCCTCGACAATGGCCACGGTCATGAATTGCAACGCCTTGCGGAAGCAGTCCCTGGCAGTAGCAAGCTCTCCATATTCGAGATATCCGCAACCTTCATTGTTCAATGCAATGCTCTGGTAGTAGTTTTTGATCGACATGATGTGATTTTTGAAAGTCAAATGGATTATTTGTGAGACGAGTAGAAATGCGAGTGGGATACAATGTGAAATCAAAAAGTCCGCAAGCGCTTGCGTAAATCGGATGACCCCACCTGCCGTCGTGAATACAAGACATTCTGTATGTAATTGACAGGTACGGTTCCAGCAATCGGTCGGGGGTCATACCTGTCATCTTACATCTGACGCACTTTCGGGTCTTCTAAACCAACATATATGTGGTGACTTCGAGTCTCGGGTCTGAAACTGACGTGCGAATCACCTATGTGCAGGGGTGTTTAATTAAGGCGCCTGCCTGGCACAACAGCTGGATCGCCTTCTCAAGACCTCAAAATCGCGCCTTCTGAAAGGCACGTACAATCTACGCTGTTAACATACTACCGTTGTCATCATACGTGACTTTCATACTAGAGTAGCTTCTACACAGTTAACATACTACCGTACACACTGTACGTGAATATCTTACTAGAGAAACCACCTCTCTAATGTACACAGTACTACAGTATACACTGTACACTGTACTGTCAATCGTTTCCGTAGTACTGTAGCCCAGTAGAAACCTACCTGCGCCTTCCGCTGCGCCTTCTATGGACCCAAATTTCGCGCCTTAATCCACTAATTAAGGCGTCAGAAGGCGCGCCGGCCGGATCGCCTTAATTAAACACCCCTGCCTATGTGTTACTATGTGACCGAAATTTCACTGTGTTCACGGCTGGGGTCATCCACAAGGAATTCCTGGTACTCGGGTTCAGTATAATCTTCGTATACCAGACAGATAGCTCTTCTTATAACATCGAATGTCTAAATCATTGGTATACTGACATGCGTCGAACTCCGCAGAACACGCCACATTTCGACAATGTATCATAATTGTCTGTCCAATTCGAGTATCCCTAAGCAATTCGAACACTTCCGATGTCCGCAGACATAGCCCAGACATGGACGATCGAATATTGGGTGCTCCAGTACCCGGTACAGAGAATGGTCTGTGGTTCGTGGCTACTATGATACTCCGAGAACATACAATCCTACAGGGAAATGTTACAATGAACAAGTAGTTTGGAAGGCATGATACAGTAATAAGTATAATAATGATGGTCATCTGCTTATTCGCCTGTATTCTGTATTCCAACGATCCCATAGTGGAGTCACTAATAAAAAGGAATTGTGAATTGTGACCCAAATACCTTGCGAGGGTCAGGCATTCCGTCGTGTTCGAAGTTCGAACTATGACATCGTCATCACTCGTGAGTCGTAGTATGATAGAGAGTTCCGAGTTCCGATTAAAGGATTTGTCACGACCGTACGCGACAGCAGCATGAGAGCAGAAAGCATACCCGAGTATACATGTATATATATATATACTTGCATGCAATATAATGAGCTACAGTACGAGGTACGAAGTGTATGCATAGAGTGCTGTACCTCTGGTACTCCACGGCGTACAACACTGCCATGAAGCGTTGTAGGACGCAGAGTTCTGTCGAACGAAATTACAACACGCGGACGACGAGCGTTTGTATCACAAGAAGGGGAAGAAAGTCGGAAAACATGCTCGAATCGTTGTGTCGAGAGGCTGTGGAGGGAGGTCATAAATCACTCTACAAGTGTGACTATGCGAACTAGCAACTTCTACTAGAGTCTTCTCAGAGTCCTGGTTTCTATATGCAAGCCGCAAAGCGGTCGTCAGATTTCAGCCTTGACGAGACGGTTGCGCTTGTGTGGAAAACTAGGTGCGAGTCACTTCTTGCTATTGAGTTCACGACGTTTGGTCTCGAGTCTAAAACATCCAAGGTAATCCTTTATGCTATGATGGAACGAATCCGAATTATTGCCTTGGTAAGTCTACACCACACTGTACGAACAACACTACAATTAGGCACACAACAATACGGAACGAAACGAAGATGCGTTAGGTCGGAATCTCCCATTCTGACACCAACCTCATCTTTCATTTGAACTAGGATTCTTCGCGATTTCTCATTTCCCCCAACATTGCAGGAAGGGACGTCAACTTGAGATCTTTATAGGTGAGATAGACCGGATTACGCATGTTCATGGGCACACGGCAAATGGCAGCTCTTCTCCTCCAGTTTCCGATTGGCGCGCAACTAAAGGATCCGAGAATGGCCCACCCAGTGTTCGTACGATCGTCGTTTATCCCATGCCGACGCGAGTACATTAAATTTCTCCAACGCCGATCGTGCTTCGATAGCCGCGCGATAGAATTCTCATTGGCGGTAGAACAGCTGAGACAGCACGACGTGGGGCTCCGAAATGAAAGGATGCTGACGCATGGATGTGTAGAGCAGTGCAATTTGCTCGTCAGCGCTGAGCATTACAACATTCCAATATGCATCTCGGGCTTCAGTCGCACGCTCGACACTTACAACCCTCCATGCAGTGGTTGAATATGGGTGGAATAACTTCGAGATGATCCTTGATGGCGTAACAAACAGACGAAACCCAATAGAAACCAACTGCGGGTATGCCGCTTCCAGGATACAAGATTGAAGCGCCTCGTTCAATCTGATGATAATCCGCAATTGTGACCATAAGACTATTGGCGGCATCGACTTGACTCACATTCCAGGTACCCTCGATCCGATGTGGTACAGTCTGCTCACCGTTATGGTTGTCCCGAAGGTGACGGTCTGGTTTACCACGGACGCAAACTTACAGAGCACTCCACGCTGGACGCCAAAGCTTCCCCGGCTTCGCCGACAATCAACACCTCCCCAGAATATGCCGTGTGGACTAACCCCGTCCTTCGAATGACTTGAGGAAGCCCGCAGGCTGCCAGAATGCTAAACGTCCCTTGCAAATGTTAGTAGAAAGTCGAACGAGCATGAGCAAACTCATTGACCGAATCATCCAAAGCCTTGAGCGATGCCATCATATCCACGCTGCTTTCATCCAAGAAATTCCAATCCTTGTGCAGCAAGGCACGAATCTTGACAGGCATTTTGGGAAATGACACTCGAATGGGCGCGATTGGTGGAAGACGAAGAAGGTGCCCACTTGGTTTGGCGGTCGATTGAAGTTGCCGGTGGAGACTGATGATCGTCAACAAGGACAGGGATGAAACACTCACTCGCTGCAATGCCAAAGGACAGTTCCGGTAATTGAATTGCGCGTTGCTTTATGTCGTTCGGTTTGCTTCTACCGAGTTGGTTGCATTCATTCCTTGCAGGCTGGGCTGCCGCAACAACGCTAGGAATGGCAGAAGGCGGGCGAGGCTCGAGAACTTCATGTTAAGATATTGAAATCTAGCAGAGCGTTCGGTGTTGACATATCCTTGAGTTTGTGTTTGTCGTAGGACGAAGAACAAATGACATGGGAGAACCGGCATTGCCATCGATTCCGAATCTTGCCTGTGGATAGAAATTAGAGCAGTTGATGCTGAGTTTGTGAGTTCGCCTGCTGAGCATGTGTTGCGCCTGTACTACAGTACCACATAAAAAGTGCCTGGAGCCGTTACTTTCACCCCGTTGTGGACTCAAGATATCTTGCTCAAAATTGCTTTGATTTCAATTCTGTTTGCTTACAAATGCTGTGTAATGTTCTTGGCTATCCAGAACATTAATCATACGTTTACCAGAGCAAGAATTGATGAAGTTGTCGCTGAACTTGTGACGCTCATTTTAGAATTTAACAGCTCCAGGCACTAAATTTAAATGTATACATACCTGAAGACATTTTTTGGGCATCGGTTGAGATTTTTCACCCCATTTGACTATGATTTTTTGTACGTGTTTTCTACTGCTACAGGGTTTTTCCCTATTGGTGGTACGCGATCAATGGGGTGAAATCCCCGAGGGGAGAAAAATTGCCACCCCTCAACTTCCAGTGAGCTTTACAACCCAGTCTACAAATTGGTTTCTTCACTTCTCCAGACAACATTGTTATATTGTATATCAGAGATCAACTCTTCCATAGCAAGTGCTATCAATTTCTTGAAATTGAGTGACTTCTTTGTAGGAGGAGGCGAAAAAACCCCGTCTAACGGCTCCAGCGGTCGAAACGGCTCCAGGCACTTTTTATGTGGTAGTTGTCAAGATTTTTTGTGCTACTGACGTGGTGTCGAGTGCTACTGTATCTGATGGACAGTACACCACGCACGACAGTACCAGTATCTCTGCTGGTTGTTCTGTTGATCATGAATTGCAGCATGGCAATGGTGTTGATTGGACTGCAGCTGCAACCAAGCTCAAAGGACATTGAAGAATGAGGTCAACAATGAAAAAGAAGATTAAAGATTCTTTTGTTGAAGTGTCAAACCAGTGGGATTGAATGGTTGTTCCTGGAAATGTTGGGATTAAGTATGTGGTGGATGGGATTGAATAATTACCAGACTCACAAGGATTGCATGATTGAAGGCTACAAATGAGAACTTACCTTTGCATTGATGTTTATGGAGCAACAAATCACTAAGCTCACAATTTAAACAACTAAGATTTAGTACTGGACGAAATAGCTAGTACTGAACATTAATACTACGGTATTTGAATCCGACAATCAGATCGGAAATTGGAACCCAGAATTCTTAACATGTAGTATGGAGTATGGATTACGGATGCAATTGTATAATTGGTGTTTGAAACTCGCTGTTTTCAACAGCTGTTTATAACCACTTTTTTCCCGCAGTTGTACAAAATGTATAATTGAACAGTGGTTAGTAGGGTTAAGGGGATCACAATGACGCCACAGTTTGCACTTCCAAACTTCACTTGTCATCGTTGATTAAGGCTGTTTTGAGTTTGTATATTTGTTTCTCTGTTGTTGAATTGTGTGAAGGATACAATGGTAGGACACAAAAATGATTAAGGTGTTCTTAAAGATGGTGAGACCAAGCAAAGGATATCATCTGGGAATGCGTTGGCAAACTGTACACGCACGCTTCTCCTTTTGATGATTGGGTGCAGTCAACTAAGTCAAGTATGATAAATGATTGGCATGCAATGGGGGCAGAGTAATAAGGATTATGCTATAACAGTACTAGTGTAGCTAATGAACAAAGAGAATTGGCTTGCGTGTGAGCCAGCATGGCATCGTGGCAAACTTATTTTTGGGAAGAAATCTGTTCTCATGAACTTACTTAGCTATTAAAAAAATTCTTTTTGTGAACTTATTCATAAGATGATTTCTTCTTATGAACTTCTTGATGAGAAGATTTCATTGTATCATTACACTTTCATGTACTAGAAGTCTACCTCAAAAACAAGAAGGCATCCAATCATGAACTTATTCACGAGAACAAAACTTCTCATCAACCTATTTATTGGAAGAATCTTCTCATCAACTTGTTCATGAGAAGTTATCTAATTGTGGCCTTTTTCAGAAGAAATTACCTCCGAGCCTGCCAAGCCCCCATTCGCATTCATGGCGCCAGACAGAAGTATCTATTGACGTTATTTATTAAGCAGTTGTGGCTGTGTTCACTTCTCTTGAACTGAAAGCCCTAAAATCTTGGTAAAGTGGGGGTTAAGAAGGAATTCCGGATGTCCCTGGACTTCTATGCATGGACAATCCGATAAGAACTCAAGGAGATGACCCAACATCGACATCATACTAGCAATAAAAAAGCTGCGTTGGACCATCATGTAGAGCACCCATGCCACTTGTACTAGGCCGCAACCAGCATCATGGCATTCTATAGTTACTCATTTCTTTCAAGGTTTTTCCAATTTGCAGGCCCAGCTTTCTGTCACGACAACAGCAGCAATGGAAATGCTTAGTCTGTTGTGACAGGCGATTCAACTGGATGGTTTTAAGTTTGGAATTGAAAATGCATCCTACTGGGCACCTGTGATAGTATGTAGGATGTGCCAAAATTGACCATACTTTGCTACTTGACTGTACTGAGGCACACTAGTCCAGCAGTTGTGCTAAATACGTGGGATTTGTGGTGCTAGTAACGTACCACGTTCTTATCTCCAAAACCACCATCATTACCAAACTAGCGGAGTTGTGGTACCAGCACATCATCCATAAATCCCGCCTTCACCATAATTAGCAGGCCTTTGTGGTACCATATAATCCGCTTATCCCGTCATGAATGAGTGTGAACGACAAGGAAGGAGTACAATCGCACTTTAGAAATTCGTGCTTGTGAGTATTTGTTGCGCATCTTCAGAGGTGTCGGATTATGCATCTACTCTAGAACATTTTGTGCTAGCCCACCGCCATCACCATAACGCGGGATTTGTGGTATCATATTATCCGCAAATCCCGCTGGCAGCACTGAAAGCAGCAAAACATCTATGCTGCTGCTGATACTACCTCAAGTATTTGAACACTGTCACTACTTCAAACTGCAGACGAGTCCAAGCAGCATAAAATTTGAAGCAAGCAATGAATTGTGATAAAAAGAAGAAGTAGAAGATGGAGAGGAGCTTCTTGGTTGTATTGGTGCACAACAATGATGTGGGTTTTCCAGCACACCAAGAATGGAAATCTACATCACAAGGTGGCGGGTGGTACATGTAACATATTTGTTACATAGACTGTTTTTTTTTGAGTCCGGTACACTTCGAAATATCTTATTACAATGTACCATATTGTTTTTCCTGTTTATTTTTTTGTGCATGTACCAATATTTTTTGAGTCCAGTACATTGTCCCGACGTGCATGTTACATGTAACATTTTTTTTATTGTACCATTGCCTGCTTACTGTCCGTAATTTGTTTGTCTTTGTACAATGTTTTTTTTAGTCCAGTACAGCGTTGTAACATTCATTCTACACCAATCACCTTTTTGTCACTGCACCACGCATGCTTTGGATGTCCATTCTTTGTTACAATGTATCATCTTGTCACAGTACCATTCCCTGTATAATAATACTGCTTTTCATAGTACTGGGTCGCTGCGTTCAATTGTTGCTAGTTACAACTCAATAAATGCATTGACTACTTGTTCATTCCGGTCCAAACTCCTTTGCGAATCACTGTAATCCACCTCCCTCTCATTGCTCCTCTCCACTCCCTGTCCTGCTTGTTGCCGAAGACTTGCCATTAGCCTACCCTCAGCCTCCCTTGCATTTCGACTGGCCCTGTCCTCTTGCACCATTTGGCACAATTCATTGAATCGCAGCACACCGTCCTCGCTCCAGCCTCCATATTCACAGTACCCAACGCTACTTCTTGTGTACCTCCCAGCAATCCGTTTTGACCTCTCTTCTCCTTCGATCCTCGTGGTACCTCTTGATCCACTTGTCAATATAATTTTCATATAGAAGCAACGCAAATGCTTCGTCCGAAACCGTCACAATCAGTTCTCCGGTATCGTTTGATGTTGCTTCTGATATCATTGCCTTATACTTTGTCCTCGCCCCCCATGCCCTCTTTCCACTGACACATTCCAGCAATTCACCAGCAAACCACAGAAAGGCCTCTCTCTCCAGATCAGACTGTGACTGCCGTAGCTTGCAAAGGATATCCATTGAATAGGGCGGTGGCTCCACTTCATCAACATGGTTTTAATCTTCAGCAGTTTCATCACTGCTTCAGTAGCAGCTTGCCCACATGTGCTACGTTTAGTATTCAGGCTTCCAACGACACATGTTTTGTAGATCCTCACAAATTTGGAAGCATCAGCTGGTTTCCGAATCCACAACCACCTGCATTACCTTGTCGAAGTGTTCCCGCTTGTAATGAACTTGCATTTCCGGAAGACTTTCGTTTTCACCACAATCTGTATGCGATCGGCAACATGTTTCTGCTGCATTGCTTTTGCGGCTCTGTAGGACATGGCTCGTCTTCCGGCTTCATGTAGTAGTGTCCGATCTCCTGCCCTGTACCTGATATCTTGTCCAACACCTTCGTGATGTTCCCAAATGGACTCCTGCTGGTTCTGCACGTGGTGTCTCTGGTGCATTTCCTGATTCATTGGAGGTTGCTGCTGTCGAGAGACCAACAAGTCATCATTGAAGTCGTTTCCTCTGGATGGAGGCAATCGTCCATTCTGACGAACATGGTTGTCTGACTGTGTGCTTGTCCAATGATTGAGTGGAGCTTGTGTCCTGTTCTGGTCACGTGCAGTTTGGATGGGTCTGTCTCCGAATGGAGGTCTGCCTCCGGTAGATGGCGGCCTGCCACCGACTTGCATATTTGCAGTACTGTTGCTTCCACCCTGCAGCATATTCCCATTGTTCAGGTGATATGAAGTGTCACCTGGAATGTCTCTGGATGGAGGCATGCCGTCGACTTGCACATCACCAGAAAAATGGGGTCCTCCCTCCTGTTGCTGGCGATCCCGCTCATGGTGACCTTCTCCTACTGCATGAGAGTCATCCTCACTACTAGAGCAGTTATCTTGTGAAAGGGTGTCTAGTTCCTCCAATACAGACTTAGATGGTGAGCTTCCTCTACTCTCGTTGCCATTTGCGTTCAAATGCCGTTCCAAATTTTGATTCAAGTTGCGCAGACTCCTCCTCTGCTGTACTCTCCTTCCCTGCACATCTTTTGACCTACCTCCTGATTCTGGGTCTATGTTTTCATCATTCCAAACCCTCTTTGGCGGCATTCCTGTTCGTCTTAATTGCTTGTTTCCTCTTACCTGGTCGTACAATGTTTCAGACAATGTGTTGGAGTTTGTGTTTCTTTTCATGTTTTGTGCGCTCCTTTTGTTGGGCGGATGCGAGGACAACCGGTCGTACATTTGATTTCAAATCACCGTACTAGTACTCCTTGTACATGCTGTATGTACAGCTATATTTACTACGTTTATGTTCTATTGTATACATGGTGTATACATATGTCTCCACGTACGCATTGCTATGTTACTGTAGTACGTTTAGTACCACGCATGGTATTTGAATTTTGTTTGTACCAGGTACCAGCATGATGTTTTCGTTGGGCGAATGCGAGGACAACCGGTCGTACATTTGATTTCAAATCACCGTATGCATACTATTACTCCCTGTACATGCTGTATGTACAGCTATATTTACTACGTTTGTGTTCTATTACGTGGTGTACATATACATATGTCTCCACGTACGAATTGCTATGTTACTGTAGTACGTTTAGTACCTCGCATGGTATTTGAATTTTGTTTGTACCAGCATGATGTAGATGTCTGTGCCGGGTACTTTGAGGCATAGTACCTGAATTCAATTCTACACCGGTTTGCAACGCATTTTCTCAATGCAAAGATATATAGTCACGTATGTAGTATTTCGAACGAAATTTTGCGTGCATATGCGCATATGCTCCCATTATGAGCAAGTTGTAGTATGCATATCTTTGATACTTAGCACAGGTTGATACGTACTGCAAAACATGTCAGTGCCACGACGGTTATGATACGTCGTTTTGCACGTATTGCCAGTGTAAGCTACAGTTATCAAATGGTTTCCAAGTTTCAACTTATTCCCTATGTAACTAAGTTTCTTCATACATGGCATATACCTAGATACCTTCTTTGCATGTATGCGTGTACATGGCAAATTCCCTATGTAACTAAGTTTCTACATATATGGCATATATGTAGATACCTTCTTTGTATGTATGCTTGTACAGCGCAAATTTGTGGTTTTTAAGCGGCAAAATGAAGTCCCACATTGCAGTCTTGTTGTTTGTGCAACATATGTTGCGAACTAGCCTGTACGTAGTCCTCTAGTACTTTTTTCACCGCTCTGCTTTTTTAGTTTCTTTCCCGCAATTTGTAGCAATTAACACACGTTCACAAGGTTTGACGAATACGATCTTTTGTTGCCATCCAGTAACAATCAAGATCAAATCGTCGCTTCCATCCAGTGACACGGTGCTTAACGCGAGAGGAATTGTCGTTCCGTCGCTCGCTGACGCGGTGCCGCTTAACGGTGCGAAAGGAATCTTCGTCGCCCTTACCGACGTTGTACTTAAGGTTTCAAAGTGAATCGTCGCTGCCATCCAGTGACGCGGTTCGCATCGCTGCAAAGAAAGGAAACTTAACGTCGCAAAGAAACAAATCGTCGTTGCCATCCAGTGACGCTCGATTGTGTGTTGACGCCGCAGTTCTTGACGTTGCGAAGAGGATCGTCGTTGCAATCCAGTGACGCGGTGCTTGACGTTGCGAAGAGAATTGTCATCGCCATCGCTTTGACGTTGCAAAGAAACGAATCGTCGTTGCCATCCAGTGACGCTCGATTGTTTGTTGACGCCGCGGTACTTGACGTTGCGAAGAGAATCGTCGTTGCCATCCAGTGACGCGGTGCTTGACGTTGCGAAGAGAATTGTCGTCGCCATTGCTTTGACGTCGCGAAGAAACGAATCGTCGTTGCCATCCAGTGACGCTCGATTGTTTGTTGACGCTGCAGTACTTGACGTTGCGAAAGGATCGTCGTTGCCATCCAGTGACGCGGTGTTTGACGTTGCGAAGAGAATTGTCATCGCCATCGCTTTGACGTTGCGAAGAAACGAATCGTCGTTGCCATCCAGTGACGCTCGATTGTTTGTTGACGCCGCGGTACTTGACGTTGCGAAGAGGATCGTCGTTGCCATCCAGTGACGCGGTGCTTGACGTTGCGAAGAGAATTGTCGTCGCCATCGCTTTGACGTCGCGAAGAAACGAATCGTCGTTGCCATCCAGTGACGCTCGATTGTTTGTTGACGCTGCAGTACTTGACGTTGCGAAAGGATCGTCGTTGCCATCCAGTGACGCGGTGTTTGACGTTGCGAAGAGAATTGTCGTCGCCATCGCTTGACGTTGCGAAGAAACAAATCGTCGTTGCCATCCAGTGACGCTCGATTGTTTGTTGACGCTGCGGTACTTGACGTTGCGAAGAGGATCGTCGTTGCCATCCAGTGACGCGGTGCTTGACGTTGCGAAGAAACGAATCGTCGTTGCCATCCAGTGACGCTCGATTGTTTGTTGACGCCGCGGTACTTGACGTTGCGAAAGGATCGTCGTTGCCATCCAGTGACGAGGTGCTTGACGTTGCGAAGAGAATTGTCGTCGCCATCGCTTTGACGTTGCGAAGAAACGAATCGTCGTTGCCATCCAGTGACGCTCGATTGTTTGTTGACGCCGTGGTACTTGACGTTGCGAAGAGATCGTCGTTGCCATCCAGTGACGCGGTGCTTGACGTTGCGAAGAGAATTGTTGTCGCCATCGCTTGACGTTGCGAAAGAATCGTCGCCATCCAGTGACGCGGAACTTGACGTTGCGAAGAGAATTGTTGTCGCCATCGCTTGACGTTGCGAAGAAACGAATCGTCGTTGCCATCCAGTGACGCTCGATTGTTTGTTGACGCCGCGGTACCTGACGTTGCGAAGAGGATCGTCGTTGCCATCCAGTGACGCGGTGCTTGTTGTTCTTGCAATTATGTCTACTTCACCATTTGGGAGACGCTCTTGCAATCATACTCGGGAATGTGGCTCCTCTCCTTGTGAGAACCGCAAACGCAAGGCGGACTCTGATGTCTTGGATGTTCAGGATCTCGCCTCGCCGGTACGTCGTCGTGTATTGGTGGCTTCCCGTGGTTGGGGCCGAACGTTTCCTGAGAGCTTTCGCGTTATATCATTGCGGGTACAAAATCCTCGTGTCTTTCGCGGTCTTTCGTCTGGAGATGAGTCGCATTTTTCGGATCCCGCGCGCCGCAAGACATTCTGCCCTAGTCAAGTGCAGGCTGCGGCGGTGTTGTCGAAATGCATTCCACGTCATCTGTCGGAGTCTTTCACCAAGCGCTTTCTCCATCATCAGGATTGCCCACAGCCGGTTCAAAGTGGGTGCATGATGCCATCCCGCCTGGAGCACAGGTTTGCAAAACCTTCGTTTCCAGTATTCACGAAGCACTAGTGGATACCTTTGGTGTTGGTAATGTTTCCGTGGAACAGTGCCAATTCATGAAGTGTGATCGCGACAAGACGTGTGGTGTGGCTGTTCCTCACGTTCTTGAGATCATTGTTCTCGATGCTGTCTTGGCGCGTTCCAAGAAAGTTCCAAGGCCATTGTCTTCCACCCGCGCTACGGTTGATACTCCCGTCAAGATGCGTATTGATGACATTTCCCTGAAGGAGCCCTGTCACGACCACCGTTTCAGGGCGTTGGTCGCTGTGCTTCCGGAGGCGGGTGTGTTTACTGCCACCGGGAGAGGAGGAAGGTATGTTGGCGTGCCAAATACGCATGTACCACTTGACATTAACTGGCTTCGGGTTGTCAAGAACGGGAAGAAGGAGAGGAGATTTGGGAAAGGTGGTTATGTGACACGTCTGTGGGGTGGTGATCCTGACTGTGTCTGGAGATGGAGGATCCATCGGGGTTCGCCGAAACTTGTCATTCCCGACCGTCTCACTGGTAATGCTGTCGGAATCACTTTCGACAAATCTCCACCCAAGTCTGTGTATCATGTACAGCAATGTGCCGACGAGGATTCTCCCGCTTACCACCGGACTATATTTGGGGCGGACTTTCATTCCACAAGGAATACACAAGAGCTTCGGCGAGACTACCTTGAAAAGTATTTACAGTCAACATCGGCAAGAAGAGGCTGCCGTCATTATGTTGCGGGATACCTCCATCACCATATAAATCCAGATTCGGTTTGGATCATTGATCCTGAAAAGGAAGGCGATGTGGATGTCAATGTTTCCGTTCATATTCGTCACCATCAGGGGAACAATATGGTTGCCCTATTTCGCGATTCTGTGATACAGGTAAGGTACCTTCCTGCACTTGGCAGGGGTGCCTTGATCTGGTTGGACTTGTTCGTGACCATGCTGCCAGTGTTCGTCGAAGTCGTGGTGCTTCGGGGTAAGGGCAAACCAGGGTGATCTTGGGTCTATGCACCCGGTGGGGACTCGAATTGAAAGGGATCTTGTGACTAGAACACAATATGTTGCATCTTCTACTCTTTTGGACCGTCCGGTTCTTGGGGCGTGTGTTGAGCTGCAGCCCAGCTGGCCTCGGAATCGGTTCCTGCTGTGCTAAGGGTCATGCAGGACATGGAAGATGATGCCGACCTGAAACCTTCGGGTGGCATGAGGGGTGATGGTGCATCT
Source organism: Fragilaria crotonensis (assembly GCA_022925895.1). NCBI lineage: Eukaryota > Bacillariophyta > Fragilariophyceae > Fragilariales > Fragilariaceae > Fragilaria > Fragilaria crotonensis. The sequence continues at coordinate 57,113 of JAKSYS010000333.1, forward strand.
TGTCGTGTGTCCCATACAATGGATGTTAGTGTTGATTTGGCAAACTCCTCCCACTATGACGTTAACGACGCGTCGCAAGGGTTCAGCATCTGGACTGAAGATGAGCCTGGTACCACAACAGATTGGTACTTTGTGCTTCCCAATGTCTTCGGAAAAAAATAGTGCTGGTACAACATACAACGGCATGGCAATAAAGCTAACTCACGGTGTCCTTATAAGCTGGGATGGGAGGCTGATTAGGCACTGCACCTCTATGATGCAAAGAAAGAAGGACTGTCATGTTTATGGCACTTTTTGCGGCAAAGACAGCCATCGTTCGGTATGGTGTGCAACGGGCCATCGCTTGGAGCAAAAGCGACGTGGGCAGGTGGGGAAGCACAACCGAGTGTTGCACCCCGTCTGATGCTGAGGATTTACCTGAAGGTATCGTTGATGAAACGCCAACTGAGGAATCGAAAGTTGTTGTTGGTGATGTCGATGGCGTTCTTGTTGACGTTGCGGCGTCTCCCATCATTGGCATGCAATTGGATGGATGGATTTGAATCTGATCTCGGTCTTGGAGACGAGGGCGATGATGAAGACGGGGCGATGATGAAGACGACAGCAGTGTTGATGAAGGAGTCCCAGCTTCTGATGCTGTTGGGGAGGGGGTGTCTGACGACTTACTTGTTTGGGACAATTGTCGGAACTCCGCTTCCATGCACACGGCTATTTCATGTGATGCCCCATCTTCATCAGCACCTGAAGATGATTACGGTGGTGTCAACTCTACGTGCACGACAACAACGTTGCATCTCAAGAAAGTTGATGATGCGGTGACGATCGGCAAAATATCCGCCCGTTCATTGACACTGGAACGGAACTGTGAAAAAGCTGTTCATCACGAGTCCACGAAAGGGCTGCCCAACTTGCTTCCTCTGGTGGGGCAAGAGACGTGTGGGGTGTGTGATTTGTTGTGCGTGAACAACCGGGGAAGTAAACGAGATGCTCTTCATTTTGTTTGTGCGGGTGGCCGCTATCGAACGATGTTGGACCCTCGCGAACCTCTTGCCCCCTTCCCTCGTGGCCTTACGGGTGGGCGTCGAACTCCCGGATATGCTTGTCGATATCTGCATCGGCCAATCAACGATGGGAGTGGCTTCGATGTTCGAATTTATTATCCGTATTTCCTTTGCAGCAGGAATGGAGAATCGGAAACACTCTTTGATATCCTGCAACCATCGGAGGTCACGGCGTCTCATTTGGTTCGCGCATCGCACATCTTGGTTCCATGTCCTCATTTGCAATACCACTTTGAAGAGTTCTGGAAGTTGTTTTTACCGGGGTTCACAACACTCCGTACTGGTGTGGAATGGATATTGGATGTTCCATGGTATTACGTTCGGATGGTTGCGTGTAAGACCCAGTATCCTCATGTCCAGTCATACGGGTGTGCTTACGATACGTGGATCAAAGTCAACGACTGTGACTGGAGAACATTTGATGACGCCATTCGGCATAACGTCATGATAGGTGTGTCGGGGGAATGCGGATCTGACAGGCGTATGATTGCAATCCAATCTCTGACTGCGGGAACTTTCCTTGGTGGAAACAGAGTCTTTTTCCCAACAAAGAAACTACGGGATGTGTTCCGTAGAAAATTTGAACCCTTCTTGCCTCCCGGTGCGCATGCACAGGTTGGGGAACAAGAGAGTGATGGTTCCCGGTCCTGCCCACATGGAGAAAACCGTCAGATACGTCTGTACTATTTCCTAGTTAAGGTTCCGGCTGCTACAGCTGGTGTGGCGTCATTAAGTGACACTTGTCCCAATTGGACTGATGAAGTGACGAGTGGTGCTCTTTCAAAGTATGAAGAAGATGATGGGTTATTCTGCTATGACCTTAACTCACCATTGTATGATGAGAGGTTAAGCTGGTACAAACGGAGATTCATGGCTGCAAAGGAGGTTCCTCCCATGTTCCGATGGAAATCGCTGGAGAGTCTATCAACTGCGTTACAGTCAATCTTGACCCTACAATGCGATGATGATCACCGAGATGTTGTGGCTAGACATGCCACTGAGACTATGGTTCTGGCTCTTCGAGAAACCATTGGATTTGGTTTGAGGTATGCCATGATCTTTGACAGGATGTGCCTCAGCATAAAACATGCAATTGCACGTCTTCCATCGCGGCTGGTGGACAACATTCTATCGGCATTTGCTTCGATGATCACTACGCTGATTCCTGATGTAATTCTGGTTCACGCCCTTGCCTGTGACGACGTATTCCTACTTTCGAAAGTTGATTCTTAATTTTGTTAGGACTATGCCCTTCACGACGAAAGATGGACACCTGATCGAAAAAACAATCAACACGGTAATACCATCTGATCTGAGAGGCCTCGGAGGTGCCGGAATTGTTGGTGAACCGGTGCAGACTTCGCGAGGTGGAACAGAAAGGCTGCAGCCAACAAAAATGCAACATTCTTGACGAGGTGACGAAAGAAGGAGGGGAAACCTTGTTGGTCTTTCCGGTCACCCCGCAATCGACTGGAACATGCGACACACTGGCTGGTCTACCCACAGGGCAACAAAATGATACATAATAGGGAAGAATGACATGGACTTCAGAGATATAATTCGTCTACTTACTACGTTTTCGTTTGCGGGCTTTTTGCAATTCGGGCTTCCCTTCCCTTCCGATGACTCCACTGTTGCGAACGCGTGGTTTGCGACGTTTGGATTTCACGGGTGCTGGTGCGACAATTTGACGCCGTTGCACAAATCCTTCATCCCCACTTTCGTCGGATTCGGGTTTCTCACGAGTGATGACTACTTCTCTGTGCTTCTTGTGAATGAAGGAGTCCCACGTTGTTGACCACTCAGATGGGGAGAGAATCATGAATAGGTACTTGATGTCGGGAAGACTTTGCGCATTGTTGTCGGGGGGGCGAATCGCTGAATGTATCGGGAATGGCCACAGTAGGTCTCCATATTGCATTGACATGGACAAGGTAGAGGATTGGTTGGAGAGTTCCGGGGATTAATGAGAGCTTGAACTCTCGAAAGATGGATCTGTCAACTTCCTCTTCCACATTGTTGTGGTCATTGACTTCTTCGACGTCAAGGTCTTCCACATCACTGCTGTCATCATCATTGTCAAGCACAACCTCATTGTAAGACTCAATAACCGCATAAAAACCAGGCGTTTTGACGGCAACAGATTGTCCTGAGTGGGGGAAACTGATACGGGAACCACTTTGTACATTGTGAAGGTTGAGAAAGGTGTGAATTCGAGAAGGGAAGAGATCATTGAATCCGGACCACTTGACCAAAGCATAGTCGAACCATGGTTTTTGGTGATAGTTGGGATGGGCACGATAGATCTGTCCATCAGCAGATTTGTATTCAGTGTGACAGTGAAGAATTGACGTAGTCAAGTGAGGAGGCAATACGATGCCAGGGTGTTGGTAACATGTGAATTCAGGTGGTACTCCTCAGGAATGGAGTCGTCAACTTTCTTCTTTGATGCAAAACGGCGGCACTTTACATTACCATGAGCATCCCTCTCCATGGAATACCTCTTGCCTTGCAAGCGATGAGTGGTGGGAGGCAAGTTGGTGCTTGAGAGGAATCGCTGACACTGGAAACAGACTTCCTAATTGCAAGGTTCTCAACATAACGCATAGCAGCCTGGACTGTAAATGTTTCTTGACGCTTTGGGTATTCCGTGGTATCTTTGGAGATGGTGATGTGAGCAGACTCTGCATAGGAACTATTCATAACCTCGGGACACCAAAATTGAGGATGTCGTCTGCAATATGCAACACAAGATGTGTTTTGATTGTTGCATTGCCCATGGCACCGGCAAGTCTGGGGGCAACAAACTTCAGGGTTCGCATCAGCGACGATGTTGCATAGCCAGATCTCAATGCGGATAGACGTGGGATATGAGGTTGCTTCAGCCAGGCGTGCCATTCAAGCAAAGAACTGAGTAAAAGCTTCCAGTCGTTGACAAAATCAGGGTTGCTCAGGTTCATGTCAACATCGGGCTGATGAGACGATGCCTTTTTTGATTGAAATATTTCTGAGAATTGAGTGGTGTACAATGAAATCAGCATGATGAACAGGCATCCCGCATATTCATGTCCAGGAATGTTAGCGGTGGAGGAAAACCCTTTGTGACATTTGTCTTGGGAATCTGACGATCACTTTGCCGGCGTACTTGCTGGTTGATGTCCAATAACAGATTATTATACCTCCTTGCAAATTCGGATGTCTTTCCAATTTGCTTAAAGAACGAGTCAAGAACATTTTTGAACCAGCCTAAAAGAACCAAGTGAAGGATCTCGCCAGGGCAGGCACCAAAAATGCCGCGATCGTTGTGGGCGCCAAATCGGACAGAATCGAACGCATTGATCAGAAACTGTTGAGAATTGGACTTCAACAAGTCAAACTGTCGCTTGGTGACCATTTCATTGACGGACTTGGGTGTGCGTTTTGGATAGGCACGTGCCTTGGAATAACCTGATTTCCCAGTTGGACACTCGCAAGCACGACATAGCTGTGCAACACCTGCTGTGCGAGATCGGTAATGACCACAGAGAGTGTCATGTCCTCAGTGTCTCCAACAATGAATGGAACGTAAGGGTGCAAGACAACAGGAAAGATTTACCGCGATAACAAAGGTTCCATTTCATACCTGTTTCTTGGAGTTGAAGATATCCTGACTCACGAAGAATGAAGTCAATTTGAAGGTGATATTCATTTACGCGGTAGCAAGCATCAGAAACAAGTGAAGATGATACAATTGGGAGTGGCGTATTGGCTTTTGGAACACCAGGAGAGGAATCACGTTCCTTCACAGGAGTTGTGTTGATGAAACCCAACACCCTCATTGCGGCGGGTGTCTTGCGAATGTCATGCTTCATCAGTCCATAGGAAAGAACAATGGGTTCCAAACTCAACCTACCACCGCCACCAATGTCGCATGTTGTCTTATCAATTGCAAGTGTGCATGGAAGTAACATATCCTCAGGATTCTTGATAAGTTTGTCGTAGGTTTTCAGGTAGGACATGCCAGTATTGATATCACCCAAAACTGACCCGGACGGTTTTGCAAATGGGTCAAGGTGGTGATTGTTGGGGTCGTGAATATATAGTTCTCGTCCTGGTTAAGGTCCGGACAAGAAAGAAGAGAACTGAATACGGCATGGGCACTAAAATAAACAACCTCAATGTGGCAGTTTGAATAAGGGAGGTAGAGCTCTTTCACAATGGGAGTCAAAGAATCGAGGCCAACACGTCCACGCAGCTTGTCCATAACCGTCTTACGTGAAGTGATCGGCATGTCGCGAAAAATGTGTCCTTCTGAGCAGGATCTAACAGCCCACTTCATAACCTCGTCATAAGCAATCATTGGAGCTTTGAGTCTCTTCAGGGTCTGAAGGAGATCAATCTGAACCTTTTCTTCAACAGAAAACAACGACAGTTCAAGGCCATCATCGTGATCATTTGACCATGGATCCTTGAATGTATCAGAAAAAGAAGGGGCATCGCCAATCTCAGCAGCAGACATAGGGACACTGCTGTTGGGATGGTTGGATGCAAAGGTGGTGGAGTCCTCAGCGATGGATAGTAAAGGGTCATTTTCATCAACATCAGCAAATGACGAGGTACCAACAAAATCATCCTCAACGTGCAAGGGTAGTAAAGATATGTGATCGTTGTTTGCATGGGCACCAGTAACAGATGACAAGGCAGCATGAAAGCTCGCATTGGTTTGTTGGTGATGAAGGGGGTGCGTCCATTATGCCACCATGAATGGAAGGTTCTTTTGAATAATCCAAGGAACACTGAGGATGCGTTGAGAGATGACGGGACAGACCCATTGGGCCAGCAACAACAAATCGACCACATGAAATACATTGGTCTTTCTCTGGGGATAACATGAGGACTTTCTTGGCATTTCTCCTGCGTGAATTTTCGATCCGACGTGAAAGCCTGGCCTGGAGGCTCATGGTGGTGGCATCAAAATGAACAACAGACAAGGACGAGCGACTTAAACAGAAACCCCTTGCATGTAGGTTGAGAATGACACAAATGAAGTGGTACTCCGATACCAAGAAAGTTGCGAATACAAAAAAAGAAACAGAACACTTCATACATAGAGGTGTTCACTATATGCATGGATATGTTTGAAATACAAAATTGGCGTACCATAGGTGGTACACTTATTTTGAATGGTTTTGGTCGAAAATTCCATATTAATGTAAAATACATAAAGGTACAAATTGTAAAAAGTTTGGACATAATTTGTAAAATAATGTACTATGTAGGAGTCCATGTAAAAGCCGCCGCCTTGTGATGTATTCTTTCTGACCCATCAAGAAAGCTGCTGCAGTTAATTATGAATAGGCTTTAATTGACCCCTTATGAATCTAAGGCTTGATATGTGATGATGTTGTTGCCTGTAGTTGGCCACAATTTTTTCTAAAATTTTGCTATCGGTTGCAGGAGGTTCCGGAAAAATCTTCATTTAGACCAGTAGATGACCGTTATCCTTCCCTGCATTTCATTTTTGGATAAAACGATTAAAGGATATCAGTTGGTAGTAGGAATCTTCCTTTCAGAAAATTTAAGAAAGTTTAAGAAAATTTAAGGAGATTAATAAGCTAAAACTGGCTTCTGTACAGATAAGAAAGTTAAAGCATATATATAAGATAGTTTAAGAAGCTTAAAATATAGCTTAAGAAGAATTAAGAAAGTTTATGATGCTTGAAATGTCCGATCAAAAATCCAACTTTAGACTCTTAGACTAATATGCGCACCTTAGAAAATCACATTCCTTTGTTACACCGGAAGCATCACTTCAAAGATTGTTTAAGCGACTTAAATCTTCTTCACGTTTCTCAAGAAGGTTTAAGAAAATATAAGAAAATTTTAGCTTCTTAAATCCTCGAAGTTTCTTAAGAAGGTTAAAGAAAGTTTAAGAAAATTGAGAAGGTTCAGGAACATTTCGGTAAAAGCAAAGTTCCAAATTTAAGATTCCATCATTATTTTTCGGAGTACCTCAAGTTTAACCCTGAAAAATCCGTGAGTAACATACCAATTACAGCAACACGGTTTAGAAGGTACAGTATTCCGAACCTCCAGGAATTGTACATTAACGTTCTGCAAAACGTTAAACGGGCACCACGGCACCACCTTCAATAAGCGACCGATATGGCTTAAATAAAGGAACCGTTAAGACACTAGGGAGATCCGGGTAGAGTCTTGATTCCAGTAAGTTTCCTTGTCATAAGGGAACCTTAGTGGAAGGGAAAATCCGGAATTAGAGATCCGGGTTGATGTGCAGCAAGTGAAATTTCTATTAAATTCCTGGACAGGGATTCCTCCTGAACGCCAAATAAGATTCCGCTGTGAGTTGCTTTTTCATCGAAAGCCTGTTGGTGGGTTGTTTTCAGCTAATTCGATTGCTGGAGCACTGTCGTTTCTATCGCTAGATTGACCGTATCAATATTAATCTATAGTCTCAACTTAAGTCAGTGCTTTAGGGGATACATTATCTGTATCGCAATCGTCGTTGTTGTCGGAGAGCGACGACCTCGTTTTTTTGCTCTGAGTGCGCCAAACCGAGGCTCGATATTTCGAACAAATTCCAGCACAAGGATTCTCAGCAATATTACGAGATTCCGCACGAGGTCCGGTTGTCAAGTAGTGTTGGTGCTCGAATCTCAGCGGATTCGAATTTTGAGCACTGTCGTTTATACCGTTGAATCCGCAATGTCCACATTAGTCTAGAGGAACGATGATCAGTCAGAAGTGAAGCTGATACAGCACCGGTTTTGCAATCGACGTCATGGCGGAGAGGGATGTCGTCGTTTTCCGGTTGGTGCCGACTAATTTGAACGCTTTTGTTGACAGCTTTGTCTTCAAGTACGACGTCCTGCTTTGGCTTACATAAATGTAGTGCAACGTGGAACTTAGAAAGCAGCAATTTGACACGTGGAACGGAGTCTTGATAGCAGAAAACGCAGTGGAATGAAGCAGCTTCAAACTTCCACTAAAGCCCCGAGGATCGACCTTATCGGAAATTGCGAAACAAGATTCCCTTTTTCAGATCCGTTATTGTGACTCATAACCGGTTCTGAGCTGAAATAGCAGAAACGATAGTGAAACACGACTCCACCCGGATCTCCCTATGCTATCGTAATATGACATAGTCGGATGAAAACTGATGTACGTGCATAGAAATGAAATGCATCTTAAACTCACATACTAGCGTACACTGTATGTGCATTCCAC
>JAKSYS010000334.1:0-65336 GCA_022925895.1 Fragilaria crotonensis
GCAGTCGCCGTCAGACAGACGAACACGAGACACAGACAGACGAACACCGGACACAACACAAGATGCGAATTGAACTCGAATCAACAAAGACACTACTCTAGTTAATTTAATCTGGCCTCTTCCTCAAACCACCAACCGACCGACGACTCGAACGACGAACGCAGATAGGATGGCCGACATGTCGTCCCCTATGACGATGACGTCTACGTGGGAAGACGTCTTCCGTGCCCTTGACCAGTGGGAAGTGGTCCCGAAGCTCAACAGATTACACACGAAATCGAATTCGATTAATACGGAGTCTACAGGGTTTGTACACCTGTGTTCGCCGGACATCGCACACCTGATGGTAAACACGCACGGGACGATCCGTCTGTTCCACCACTTTCACCACGACGCCGACGACGGACTAAACGACGGAACGAACGCCCTATGGGCACTTCGGCGGCGGTGGATTCGCAGCCGCCATGGCGGTCGACACGAAACAGATCGTCAGAAGCCACGTTGGAACGCCTTACGATTGGTCCAAAATGCTCACGTGGAATTCTACGTCCGACGTACGAAGAGCGATTGAAGAATTGGTGACGACGAGATCTTCGGTGTCAGGCGTCAGCGAGAGCGCCGGACAGGCATCGGCGCCGGCGCGGGAGCCTCCTGTGGCAGCGACGAGAGGACGCCCAAAAGGCAGTGCCCCAAGAGGCAGATCCAAGTCGAGCAAACATACTAACGAGACTAACGACCAAGACAAGACGAACGACGCGGACGCGGACGACACAGAAGACGTCACGGTCGTCGGTTTCACCATGAAACCGACAGTACCAGTTCCGGCGTTCATCGCAGCAGCCATCATGGAATCATACGTCACCGACCCTGAGGAATTGGCCCTGATGATAGTCAGGACCATCAAACAGAGGGCGAGTGAGGACCCGGACCCGACCGGGCGTCGAGGTTGGCCGAAGCAGCGTCCTACGTACCTCGATGGGTTCTCTGCGTTGCAGCGAGCACCAGAACCACTCACGGTCCAACAAAGTGGGGAGTGGCGGCTTCGTCAGCTTACTCTAGGCGAGCGGACGACTGGGCGAAAGTCCTACACATGAAGTACCTGGCCGTGAAGGCTAAAAGCCTCATCCAATCGGACGATCAGTCAGAAACGCCAGGACGAGAGAACGACGCCATCAGAAACTTGTCGAGCCTCCTCGAAAGACAGGTCGCTAGCGCAGTCGCGTCATCTCCTCAAATCCCGAAGACAGGATTCGACTCGTTCCCCGTCGACAAAGCGGATGATCCTGTTCGTTTCGAGAAGGACGCCTTGGGAGGACCCCAACTCGCCCCGTCAGACCTTCGCAGACATCCTAGCGCTCAGCAACGTGGCGTACGTCCAAAACCACATACACCATTTCTTGCGCAACACGAAAGGGAGGGATGCATTCATCCCAATGGGTTTCTGCGCAGCCATTCGGACCGCATCCTTCCTAGCCGACGCTTCGGACAGACCAGGAGCCTTCAGCCTTTTTTGCTGCGGGCCCCAGACGCTCGCACGATCGAACGCGACGGGCAGGGATGCTCTCGACCACGCAAGCACCCTTGTTCAAATGCAACTTAAGACGACAGACACGACAACTGGATTCTCGGACAAAGACATCAAGAGCATGACGAAGCTCAATTTCACTATCCCGCGTGATTTTCACGAGCTCGCGCGACTACTCGAGAACATGGCGGGGTGGCCGAGCTCCTCTTCGGCCCGCGGTCCCCGTTGACGCATATGTTGGACGAGTGGTGTCGTTTCCTGACGCGAGCAGTCGGATCGACCTTAGCGACGTTACGACAGCTAGCTCACGAAGACAACTCGGCCGCCTGTCGCCTCGGTTGGTTCATCGAGAAACGCACGCAACAATACTTGGTGTTGTGCGCAGGAGTGGAACACGAGGACGATATCAACCTGAATCTGCTAGACTTCCGTTCGACGCGTCAGCAACTGGAGGACGGAGCCTTCGTCTTCCCGCCTGCGACTTCTTGAAAGACAGGATGGGGTCCGGGGCAGCGCTGCCGCGAGGCGGAAGCCCCAGCGCATCAGGAGGAGGCGGCGCACGATCTGGACGAAAGGGACAACCAGCAGACGCTGTCACGAACCCGCAGCAGGACCTGTTCACGAAGGACGCCAACGACGTCTGGCAGGTCTTCCTCGATCACGTGCGGAGCGGGCCGCTCCCGAACATGTGCTGCCGCTGGCACTTGAACGGCAAGTGTGTCCGGAGCTGCTTCCTGAGCGCTTCGCACGTCGCCCTTACGACCGAACAAACCGCGAGCGTTAGGGCATGGATCGAACAATGCAGGGCGCGCATGCGCCGACCCTCGTCCGACTCGACGCCGCCCAGCAAGAAAACGAAATTAGGACCCTCTGCATCTGCTTACACTACACTTTTTCGTCGCTCAGCCTTCCCGGTGGTCCTTTGATCACGAGGCAGCCCATCGCGAATTTCACAATCGACGAACGACAGGGGACGCACCGCCTTTCCGCGACTCGCGCCAGCCGACCGATGGACCCATAGCGGGTCCGTCCATAGCAATCCCGGCTGCACAACCACGCCCGACGGCAACGATCGCCACGCATGAGACATCGCTCGCGGCCGCGACACCGCCTCGCCCCGCCCGACCGCCCACGACCGTCCGCCGCGGAGCTGACCGCCCCGGCACTGCGAACGAGGACGTTCGTCTCACGTCACGACTCCTGGACACCCCCTCTGGGGGTCCTAGGACCAACGGTAAGTCACTCGCCCTGGTTCCACTTCCGACGATACCGCTTCCGAATGTCGACTCGCCTTTCCCGCGCCTTCCCGAACCTCGACTCGCCGATGCTCTGGCCAGCATCCTCGACGCCCCAGCCGACGACGCACCCGACCGAATTCCGCTTCGAATGGACTCACGAGGCGGCCGCTCACAACCTGGCAGTCCTCCGGCGCTACGCGCTGGACCTCGGGGCAGCCGTGGACGCCCAACCGTTCAGCGCGGTGACACGGATCCGAATTTCGATCCGCCGCGCTCCTGGCGCCGCTCCTCTCCGCACACCCGCTCTGGTCGCGCTTCCAAGAGCGCATTTCAGACGGCGCGGATTTTCCCGCGAGATTTCCGACGCCGACCGCCTCGCCGACGTCCGCGACAACCTCGCCCGTGGCAATCACAAATCGGCCCGAGGCCACGAAGCGAAGTTGATATCAATGCTAAAGAAGAAGTGGAAAGGGGCTGGCAACTGCCCCTACCGAGGAGGCCGCTCTGGAATTAGAAGGCTGCGAGGTGGCGCCTTTGGGCATGGTGGCACAGACATCGATCGACGAGAAGGGACAGACCATCGAGAAGCTAAGGCTCACACGACCAGTCATTCAACCCCAGCGGGATCCCAGGACGAAGCGTAAACGACAGAGTGGACACGTCACAACTGACGACCGCACGATTTGGCAGGGCTTTCAGTCGACTGATGTACCACATCTCGTACCTCAGACAATTGTGGCCGAAAGAACCCATCCTCCTCACAAAGGTGGACTGCAAATCCGCCTACAGACGAATACACTTAAAGGCACGAACCGCCCTGAAGTCTTGCACTAGCATTGACGACCTGCTCCTCGTGGCACTCAGGATGACTTTCGGAGGAGCACCAAACCCGTCCCAGTGGAGCGACGTGTCCGAAGTAATCACGGACCTTGCGAATGACCTCGTCAGGAGATCAGACTGGGACCGAAGGTATTCCACTCGCCGCATCAACACTTGCTTGATTCTGACGAAGCCGTAGATAACGACGATGGAATGATCGACGGGTCGAGCGAATTCGGAGAAGCCGATTTCTTCGCTGTGAACTACCCGATCGCAAACGACGACGATCTACCCAGATTCGACTGTTACCTGGACGACATTTTGGGGCTTTCAACCCAAGAGACGCAGAAAAGAGCTCGGCAGCGATTCCCCTTGCATTGCACATAGTGGGAAGACCCCACAACGCAGAGAAACGAATCCTTTCCCAGAGACGACATCCTTGCCATCCCGAAGTTCCTGGCCGAGGCGAAACCATCTGAGCGGAAGATGATCTTGGGATGGCTGGTAGACACACGCCGCTTCACGGTCGCTCTGCCTGAGGACAAATACCACGCATGGACGAAAGTGATCGACAAGATCCTAGCGAACAGGCATGCGCACGTAACGACGAACGATCTGGAGAAGACCCTCGGACGACTCAGCCACGCCGCATACGTCGTCCCGTACTCCAGGCATTTCATGGGGCGACTCTACAAGGCATGCGAGAGATCGAAACGAAGTGGAAAGACGAGACTGACGAATCCCCAACGCGATGACCTGAGCCTTTGGAGGAGCTTCCTGCGAAGAGCGGCGCAAGGGATCTCCATCAACAGATTGGTCTGCAGGTGGCCGACGCGAATCGTTCGGGTGGACGCTTGCCCGCAAGGGATAGGAGGATATGGTCTCCAAAGCGGGATTGCTTGGCGATACCAACTGCCCGAAGATCTAGCGGGACGAGCGACACTTAATACGTTGGAGTTTCTAGCAGCCTTCGTGGGAATGGTAGTCGAATTCCGCGAAGGAAAAAAAGTGGTCGCCAGTCTCGGACGTCCTGCTAAGCCAAGGGGATAGCACCTCGGCCGCAGGGTGGCTGGCAAAGTCCAGCTTCGACGACAACTGTCCGCTTCACCTCACCATCGCGAGGAGTTTCGCTGATTTCTGTCTGACGCACGAGATCGACCACTACACTCAATGGTTCCCGGGGCGAGAGAACAAGGTGGCGGACATTTTATCGCGAGACTTCGCGCTCGACGACGACGAGGTCACCTCGCTCATCAGGAAACATGGCTCACCCTTTGTCCCACAGAACTTCAGGATCATCCCCTTGCAGCCAGCCCTCATTTCGCAGATTGGAGACTGGCTGCGTCTGCTGCCCAAAACGCAGCTCTTGCCGACTCAACCCGCGCCAAGCGCAGCAGCAGCTGGAACTGCTACGCACGATTCCTCGAGCGAGTCGGAGTCGACCTCGACCCTTTTCTCCGCCGGTTCGGACGAAACGAAAGGACGGAAATCTTCGCGTGTTTCGCTGCCGCCCTTCGGGACGGACGGCTTCGCTTCCAGACAGCCTGCGACAGATGGCAATGGAGCCATGTCCGGTACCATTCGTGCCACCCTCGACGGTGTGGCTCAGACCTTCAGGCTTAACAAACTTGAGAGCCCAATCCACGACTCCGCCGGACGCCTCGACCCCCTTCTGGCTTTACAATTGAAGAAGTACGCGGACGACGACCCGGGAGTCGCACAACAACAAGCCATTCCTCTTGAAGTGATCAGGAAGGTGAGATCCTGGTCCAGGAACGAGTTGGACGTGGCAGTCGGACAACTGGTGGTCACGGCCTTTTTCTTCGCCATGAGGTCTTGCGAATACTCCGACGTGGGAGGCGGCAGACGAACATCGGTAGTCAGAGTAGACGACGTTCGATTCAGGAAACAGGACGAAACGCTGACGACTTTCTCCTACGAACAAACCCGAAATGCAGACGCCGTAACGATCACCTATCGACAACAAAAGAACGGAGACAAAGGAGCGAAGGTGACGCAGCACAGGAACAACAACCCCGGTCAGGCAGACATATGTCCGGTACGGACACTTGCGGAATTGATTCACAGAATTAGAGGCTACGAACGACTTGGTCGGACGAACCCGAAGATAAACGCTTTCGTATCGACAACATCGAACGAGCTCGAACACGTCTCTTCGAAAACGATCCTCGAACAGCTGAGGGCCGCGACAATACTATCGGGAGAGAGAGGCTGGGACTCCAGGCCGATCGAATCGGTACGCACTCGATTAGGTCGGGCGCGGCCATGGCAATGCACTTGGCAGGTGTGCCAAGCGAAACGATACAGATGGTGGGCCGTTGGCGGAGCAGGACGTTCATGAGATACCTACGCATCCAAGTGCCAGACACCACGATCGGGGTCGCCACGCATGACGAATCGACAAACTTTCTTCACAGTCGCCCATGATCCTGCGGACGAACGACAACCGGAAAATGGCGGAAACCAGGTCGACTCACAACGACGCGACGGACCCCTAGATGAATATCACGGGACCGACCCCGCGAGACGAACCAGGAGAGAGAGACAAAACTATTAGGACCAGATTCCGATGCCATCTATTTAGTTCCACTAGCCTCGTGAACATGAAGGAGAATCCAGAAAACCACACACAGCAACACACGAATCGACGCGACAGTACGCGAGACAGCGGTACGACGAAACCACTAGGCGGCCGACTCATCCGACTAAACGGACTTAGAGAAATGCGGACAAGACTCGGAATTTATTTCGTGGCATGTCCGAAGTTCGGGAAAGGGAGAGCAGTCGCCGTCAGACAGACGAACACGAGACACAGACAGACGAACACCCGGACACAACACAAGATGCGAATTGCTCACAATCCGGACGAACTCGAATCAACAAAGACACTACTCTAGTTAATCCCACCCACCCACCTCCTCTCCTGGCCCGATGCCTAGTTCATCGCGCCTCGGCGCGTTACCTCCTGGCCATGCACTGCATGGGGCGGAAACCAGGTCGACTCACAACGACGCGACGGACCCCCGCTAGATGAATATCACGGGACCGACCCCGCGAGACGAACCAGGAGAGAGAGACAAAACTATTAGGACCAGATTCCGATGCCATCTATTTAGTTCCACTAGCCTCGTGAACATGAAGGAGAATCCAGAAAACCACACACAGCAACACACGAATCGACGCGACAGTACGCGAGACAGCGGTACGACGAAACCACTAGGCGGCCGACTCATCCGACTAAACGGACTTAGAGAAATGCGGACAAGACTCGGAATTTATTTCGTACGCAAACTTCGACGTTCGCGACGCCTTTTGGCCTCCTCCTATTTTTACATGGCAGACTATTCCTGGTACAGAGGAACGCGAGTGCATTGTCTCGTACGATTATTCTGTTCCATACGATCCTAATGTCACATCTTGGGTTTTTCCACCGAAGTAAATCTCTCATTCCAAAGATGACTAAGAAAATTGTGCATGTTCGTGTCTCGTTTATAAGCAACAAATAACATTTAGCTGATGCGTTGGTAAAAAAAATACATCTAGTTACTACCTTATACGGCCCTAAATTATTTTCTTTTTGTTTCATTTCTCTCTAGCATTGCTTGCATCCAATTCATAAACGACAGCATGCACTCGGACTGTATTTTCAATTCCATTTTTCTCACCCGTTTCTCAATCTTCCGCTCTTTCAGCAATAATTTGTGGATGTCTACTAACTCGCCAAGCACCATAGCAAGCTTATCTTCCTTTTGCTTTTTGATTCCGATCACCTTACCTACTTTCATTTTTTTTGCCTTTACGCTGCCGATTTCCTTTTCCAATTTTCTTTTATGTTGAAGCAGCTTGTGTGTCTGTTCTTTCAACAACAATACATGTTCATTTTTCATTTGTTGCACCTCTGCCGTCTTCTTCTTGCGAACCAAACCAAACTTCCGTCCCGTCCTTCGTACCTCATAGTCCTGCGCTCTTCTCACTTTTGTGAAGTCTTCGCAACCCTTTTCCACTTCTTTTCCTCGTCGTCGTCAACCTCGTCCTCGTCCTCGTCGTCGTCATCCTCGTCCTGTCGTCGTCATCCTCGTCCTCGTCCTCGCTGCCCTCGTCGTCGTCATCCTCGCCCTCTGCCGTCCTCGTCGCTGTCATCCTCGTCGTCATCCTCGTCGTCTCCGCCGCGTCCTCGTTGCCGTCTCGTCGTCGTCGTCCCCACTTCTTCCTCGTCGTCATGCTCCTTGTCATCCTCGTCGTCGTCCTTGTCGTCTTCCTCTTCTTCTTCGTTTTCTTCCTGGTTTTCCTTCCCATTGTCCACCATGTCATCATCTCCGTCATTTTCTTTGTCTTGGTCTTTCTTGTTATCCTTCTTCCTCGCACCCTTATGAAGTTTGGAACCTGCGTTGGTTTGGCAGCCACTGCATTGTGTTTTCTAGCTTTTTCTGAGGCAGCCTTTTCGATGGTGTTCTTCATTCTTTTTTCTTTGATTTTGTCGTTTAATTGTCTTGCCACCACGCAGTTTGGATTACTTGCGCCTTCTGGAACGGGTGTTCGTAGCAAAGATGTGAACTTCCTCTTCAGAGCTTCCCTCGTCCTGTAACCATAGCTCTGTCTATATGCATTGTGAATGGCATCCCAATCGTTTAACCTCACTGGTAAAGCGCCTGCCACGAGCTGCAAGAGGCATTTAATTTCGTCGTTTTGGAATGGACGCGCTCCCTCCTTTTTCTTGACATTGTTTGAAGAATGATTTTCATTTGCCTCTGTTTTTTTCCCGTCATCTGCCAGTGATTTATTTTGTTTTTAAACTCCGCCTTGCTGTCGGCATTCACGTCAGAGGAGACGTCCTTTACCAACTTCCGTTCTGTACCATCTCCAGCTTCTTTTATTTTGATGCTTCCATTGACCTCCTCCGCCCTCAACGCATCAACAATGAGGTTTCGCGCTGCTTTGCCCTATGATGATGTGTGTACATCACATTGTTTTCATCTGCTGGAACATCGCTCTTGTGCAATGCTTCGAACTTTCTCTTCAACGCTTCGCTGTTCCTAGCCGGGTACTGCTCCTTGTGCAATCTCTCAATGGTGTCCCACCCAGTTATGCCTGCAGGAATTACCTTTTCGACATTCGTCAATAAAAAGTCAACTCGTCTGTGTTGAAGGCAGAACCTCTCCTCTAGCAAGCTTCTCCTTTGGTGGCATTATCAAATTTAAACGACAACGATCACCGCAAAGGCAGTTTGATACCTTCTCCTTTGTTGAAGAATGCACACGTGATATCTTCAAAACTTGAACTTCGATAGCACACCGAAATGAGCTTTTTTACGAGTGAGGGTGATCATGGAGTCGACGTAAATCAGCAGTAGGTCCAGTACCATTCTGTACTAGTTGCGAGATCCAAGGCAGCCGCCGCCGCCGCCGCGCGTGATATTTGTGAACAGCATAGGTCGCCGTATGTTTTCTAGGATAATGGTACGATACGACATCATTGATGTACGATGTACATATGTCCTGCAACAGTACATACGCCGGTTTAGCAAGTCGACAGTTCAGATTTTTTAATTGGCGAATATACCAGGTTTCTACGTTTCATGAATTCGAGCTATGCATACACCGCTCCGTAGTGAAATGGTTTTTGTCACTTCACACTTCGTTTCATCGATCACACGAACGCGTGTTCATCTCTTTTGTTCGTCAATTCCGAAGCCTCCTTGATCCCCCAGATCAATAGTACAATCACGCCTTCCGTTCAAGCTGTGTGCTTCGTATCGTTAGTTGTGAAGCGGTAACAGGGTCCTTGCCGCTTTCTGAAGTGCTTCCACCTGGTCACCTGCGAGAGGTTGCGCAGTAATAGCGCTTTCGAACCAGTCGTGCCTCACCAGTGGATCACCAAGATCGTATTGTCTCCACGGAGTTCATAGGCAACCGAAACTAGATTCAGCTGAATCTACACACAAACTGTGTGCTGGTACCGTTCCTCAATCAACGCTGACGAAGCAGCACAAAGCTATGATTTCGATCAAGGATTGCCCTTGGACATTTTTAGTACAAATGATCACCTTGAGAATTTGTACCAGTATTTGGAGGCTGACGAATTTAGGGAGCATACATGTAAAGTGCGAAATGGGACCAGTCCCACGCCTCAAAAAGCCACGATGTATACGCAAACATCCACAAAACCCCATTGACAGCAATGCGCCTTTCCGTATTTTCAAAATTGACGACTGACCTCAACTGGTTGGAGGTTATTCACAAACAGCCAGAAAACAAGCAATTCCGGTGGGGCTACGATGTTATTTTTTAAACCCAAGCTCTGTACCGGACAAACCTAATCAATCGAGCGAGAAAAAACTGCCACCGTCAAAGCAGCACGAGTTTACAAGAATGGGCGCATCGCATGTTATTCAATTTCTACAGTACGACATTTTCACTAAACGAGGAACAACAGGTCATCGTATCCGACGGATTGAAAGTCGATCAGACAATTGCTTTGATTGCTTTCAGGCAAAAGGCAAAATCACTGTTGCCTAATTCTTTTGTGCGTAACAAAAATACAATTGTTGTGGCAGCAACGACTTTCCGTGTTTGTTATGATGAGAAACCAGGGACAGCATTCGTTCGATGGTTAGGTGTCCGTGACATGGGACCCTTCCCCGCACACCTATTCTCATCGTGGCGTCGAAAAGGAATTGGTTCTTTCCTGATGAAGTTAATTATCAAAAGGTGCGCTTTTGATAATCGGAGACAACGCTGGATACGGAACTGCGTACTGTGCAAACGCAAACAGCAACAAAAACAGTGAAATTACGATTGACATTTTCATGCAGGTAAATGCAATTGATTCCATCTCATTTGCATTTATCAAATCGATTGGTTTCCTTGATATCAACGAAGTGGGACTGCGCAACAACTTGGTCCACTCTCCACCCAAAATTTTTTTCAAGGTATCTCTAACTTGGAAAAAGAATGGTTACCGTACCTGTGCCACCTTCGACAATGTCCTGTATCGTCTCGTCTCCAAGGGAACACAAACACACCAGCGACAGAAGACGGTGATGCTCTGGAAGCTGCAAGGAAAGTGCAAACTGAACATGCAGATTCCATTGACGTCGAGACTCCTATAGCAACATTTGAAGTTTCAACATCAAAAGGAACTGAAGCTCCACCTGCTGATGTTATTGATGTTGATGCCCTGATGCCATTGTGACGACAGTGAAAGGTTCTACATCAGTTATTGATGTTGATGCCCCTGATGCCATTCTGACGCCAGTGAAAGGTTCAACATCAGTTATTGATGTTGATGCTGCTGTTTGTATTGATGGTGATGCCACTGCTCTGCCTGTCATGTGGTGCCGTTACCCGCCGACAGCACAGCAGCAAAGAGATGTAACCACGAGGTTACTGTACAATGATTTTGTTGCGGCGACATCCGGGCTTAGTCACATCCGTGTCTTGCTACCACACCCCCTCCAGGATCCTTTATGCCCACCTGACGCATTTTGTGTCGGTGGCGAGATGTTGTCCATTCGGCGCATCCAGCATAGCGAGAAGAATGGAACTGGTTACATCAGCCTCGGTGAATTGGACATGATGCTTGCTGTCATCATGGCTGATGGACGATACAATGATCATGTTACCATCATTCCATGCAGTTATACAAAGAATGTGTCATTGGCTTCTGAAGCGTACTCGGATTATGTGAATGCAAGATTGCAATTACAATTTTGAAGACACAACGTGCTACCCTTCGCACATCAAAGGAAATGTGAATGACTTCACTTTTTCTATAAATGAGGATCACCCCAAGTGGGAAGAATATTGTAACGTGAAGGAACGACTTAAGGAACACGATGCACTCACTCAGAAACTATGTTCAGAGCTTGAAATATCGTTGAAGCTTCACGAAAAGGAAGAATTGCATTACAAGACTATGAATTTTGTGGTCGAAAAAGTACTTCGGTCAAACCCATGCATACTCACCAAGAAATTGATCGTATTTCCCTTCTGCGCAGAAAATCACTGGACGGCAACCTTCATCTTCAATGCGAGTTGTATTGATACGTTTGAAACCCCTGTTGAATCTCGAAACTTAGTTCCGACATTTTTGCGTTATTGTCCTTATGAACCAAGCGGATCTGGGGATATGCCAATGAAACATGGCATTTTGTTTCTGTTGAATCTCGCCTATTCATTCTCGCAACATTGCAAACTGCCCTCATTTAAAGATGTTCCAATGAAAATGCTCGAAGTTTTCATTCGTCTTCAAAACATTATTTGAGGGTACTCGGTACTTCCCGGCCATGAGGATTACTGGGCGGCGCTGGTTACCAAAGCAGATAGATACACACAATTGTGCGTTCGGTGTTCTTGCTGCAGTTGCCACAATTCTCCGTGACGTTGTTGGGAAAAATAATGAGCATGATGAAAGGTACTGCAAAACCTTTGCTCGTTACAATATATTTATTGAGGAGATTGAGGTGTGGCAGCAGACGATAAGCCTGAGTTTTTCATCGATTTTCCAAGAACATTACACAACAATAAATTGACCGGTAATTCAGGAAAAGATTGTTACCTGGCAAATCTGCGGGAGGAATTCTTTGTACTTTTTGATCGACTTGCAGAATTGTATTGGATTACTATACCAAGAAGGGTTTCAGTTCGTCCCACTGAAGAGATGCACAGCAATCAAACTGGCTACGAAAAAACAAAAGCCTTGCTCAGATGGCCTCACAATGATTTTCAGCATCACGAAGAAGGGGAAAAGGACAGGGCAGCTTCAACCCTTTTAGAACTGCTAGGGACACATAGTGAAGAAACAAATGAGGACCCATCAACTGATTCGTCGGATTCGGAGGATGAAGAATCGTCGAACAAAGAATATGTGGACCAAAAAGGAATTGAGAAAAATGAAGTTCCTGAAGTTGGAAATGGATCCGAAATGGATTTCCTCATTGACCTTGAAGTGAAGCTTGCGGATGAAAAAGAAAGTACAGAAACCAAGGACAACGGTCCACAACAAGGTGAAACTGTTGTGGATCAAATAGAACATTCTCAATTTCCGACAAACACCGATGATCCCGTGCAGGAAGACGGGCAAATGGAGCTATATCAATTTCCAACAGATGCCGAGCTATCTCACTTTGCTCCCGACACAGCCAGTGTGCACGATCAAGAACACAGGCAAATGGAGCTATCTCAATTTCCGAAGGACGCAGATGATCCCATGCACGAAGACGGGCAAATGGAGCTAACTAAACTTCCTACCGAATCAGACAGTGTGCACGAGCAAGAAAAAAGCTATCGTAAAAAAAGCAAGAAGAGAAAGTTGAGTGGACGTGAGTTGACAAATTCCATTCAACAAAATGCACATGAATCGTTCCAGCAAACGAAGCTGAAACGAGAAGATCTTCCTTGGTTAGAAATACCAACAGATGATATGCTGGAATTCAATACGTGGGAAGCAAACTGGAAAGATGTCGGACGTGGTGATCCTAATCATTTTTTCGGAATTCAAGAAGTACTCGAAATGGAACCGAAAAGTCAAGCAAACTTATTGGAACAAGAGTCGCCTCCGTTTGCTCAGGAATTGCTTGTTGCATATTACGAAAAGTGGGAAAAATGCAATGAAGTTAGACCAATTGACACAAATGCAATGGATGTGTACGTTGAAAAGCGGTTCCTTGAATGGAACTGGAGTTCGAATGAGCAACACCAAATGGACCTGCAGTGGTATCGCCAGATCATGACCTCGAGTGTGGAAGAAGCGAAATCTACAAGTCAGAAGGAAATCATCAAGTTGTACTACAGAACTGCTCAAGGCAATGAAGAAAGAAAGACGACATTTCCGTAGACAATTCGAAAATGATTACCTTTTGGACGAGGCTATGTTAGTAACTGGCGTTAAGTATGTGCGTTCCGAAAACAAATTCGTGGCGCGTGTGCAGTACACGGACGACGAGGGTGATAACGTGGAAAAACATATCCCAGTCACAGAAGAGTGGTTCAGGAAGGAAGCAGGATTTGCTAACGATGTCATCAACCATGTGCTAAACCTCGAGTCCGATGGGAGGTATTTTCCGATTCCAGCTGATATGGAAGTGTTTCTGGAGAACAAGAAAATCACGCGAGTAAAATTTGTTCCAGAACAGACTCGAAACATTCTTGATTATGACAAAGTCATAGAGATGAGAGAGACACAGAAAGAGGACCTACCCGTCAAACGCTCCCCACAGAAACAAAAACCGAAAAAGAAAGAAGTTCCACGAAAGATATAACTGTTCCTCCTCATTGGAGCGTGGTAAACGCCGACGGAAAACGAGTCAAGAAAGACTTGGATTTTCTTGATAATGTACTTCAACAAAATTTCTGAACGAACTTAAGAGACTCGAACAGGATTCGTTGACATACCTGTTGGAGATTGGAAGAAGTCATCACTGGACCAACATCCTGATTTGACGGTAACAGGCGCTCCAAAAGTGCATTTTGTCCAAAACGAGGGGGAAGATCTATGCGTATCAAATTCCTTTGCTAGTGCATTATTCGAGCTGGGATTTGTCAATGAAGCTACGAAGATCGCTGAGTATGGAAAAGAAAAGTTGGCCCATGGAACAGTTAATGCACGAAATAAATTCCGAGTCTTGTCCGCATTTCTCTAAGTCCGTTTAGTCGGATGAGTCGGCCGCCTAGTGGTTTCGTCGTACCGCTGTCTCGCGTACTGTCGCGTCGATTCGTGTGTTGCTGTGTGTGGTTTTCTGGATTCTCCTTCATGTTCACGAGGCTAGTGGAACTAAATAGATGGCATCGGAATCTGGTCCTAATAGTTTTGTCTCTCTCTCCTGGTTCGTCTCGCGTCGGTCCCGTGATATTCATCTAGCGGGGTCCGTCGTCGTTGTGAGTCGACCTGGTTTCCGCCCCATGCAGTGCATGGCCAGGAGGTAACGCGCGGAGGCGCCGATGAACCTAGGCATCGGGCCAGGAGAGGAGGTGTGGGTGGGATTAACTAGAGTAGTGTCTTTGTTGATTCGAGTTCGTCCGGATTGTGAGCAATTCGCATCTTGTGTTGTGTCCGGGTGTTCGTCTGTCTGTGTCTCGTGTTCGTCTGTCTGACGGCGACTGCTCTCCCTTTCCCGAACTTCGGACATGCCACGAAATAAATTCCGAGTCTTGTCCGCATTTCTCTAAGTCCGTTTAGTCGGATGAGTCGGCCGCCTAGTGGTTTCGTCGTACCGCTGTCTCGCGTACTGTCGCGTCGATTCGTGTGTTGCTGTGTGTGGTTTTCTGGATTCTCCTTCATGTTCACGAGGCTAGTGGAACTAAATAGATGGCATCGGAATCTGGTCCTAATAGTTTTGTCTCTCTCCTGGTTCGTCTCGCGGGTCGGTCCCGATATTCATCTAGCGGGGTCCGTCGCGTCGTTGTGAGTCGACCTGGTTTCCGCCATTTTCCGGTTGTCGTTCGTCCGCAGGATCATGGGCGACTGTGAAGAAAGTTTGTCGATTCGTCATGCGCGTGGCGACCCCGATCGTGGTGTCTGGCACTTGGATGCGTAGGTATCTCATGAACGTCCTGCTCCGCCAACGGCCCACCATCTGTATCGTTTCGCTTGGCACACCTGCCAAGTGCATTGCCATGGCCGCGCCCGACCTAATCGAGTGCGTACCGATTCGATCGGCCTGGAGTCCCAGCCTCTCCTGATAGTATTGTCGCGGCCTCAGCTGTTCGAGGATCGTTTTCGAAGAGACGTGTTCGAGCTCGTTCGATGTTGTCGATACGAAAGCGTTTATCTGTTCGTCCGACCAAGTCGTTCGTAGCCTCTAATTCTGTGAATCAATTCCGCAAGTGTCCGTACCGGACATATGTCTGCCTGACCGGGGTTGTTGTTCCTGTGCTGCGTCACCTTCGCTCCTTTGTCTCCGTTCTTTGTTGTCGATAGGTGATCGTTACGGCGTCTGCATTTCGGGTTTGTTCGTAGGAGAAAGTCGTCAGCGTTTCGTCCTGTTTCCTGAATCGAACGTCGTCTACTCTGACTACCGATGTTCGTCTGCCGCCTCCCACGTCGGGTATTCGCAAGACCTCATGGCGAAGAAAAGGCCGTGACCACCAGTTGTCCGACTGCCACGTCCAACTCGTTCCTGACCAGGATCTCACCTTCCTGATCACTTCAAGAGGAATGGCTTGTTGTTGTGCGACTCCCGGTCGTCGTCCGCGTACTTCTTCAATTGTAAAGCCAGAAGGGGTCGAGGCGTCCGGCGGAGTCGTGGATTGGGCTCTCAAGTTTGTTAAGCCTGAAGGTCTGAGCCACACCGTCGAGGTGGCACGAATGGTACCGGACATGGCTCCATTGCCATCTGTCGCAGGCTGTCTGGCGAAGCCGTCCGTCCCGAAGGGCGGCAGCGAACACGCGAAGATTTCCGTCCTTTCGTTTCGTCGAACCGGCGGAGAAAGGGTCGAGGTCGACTCCGACTCGCTCGAGGAATCGTGCGTAGCAGTTCCAGCTGCCTGCGCTTGGCGCGGGTTGAGTCGGCAAGAGCTGCGTTTTAGCAGACGCAGCCAGTCTCCAATCTGCGAAATGAGGGCTGGCTGCAAGATGATCCTGAAGTTCTGTGGGACAAAGGGTGAGCCATGTTTCCTGATGAGCGAGGTGACCTCGTCGTCGTCGAGCGCGAAGTCTCGCGATAAAATGTCCGCCACCTTGTTCTCTCGCCCGGGAACCATTGAGTGTAGTGGTCGATCTCGTGCGTCAGACAGAAATCAGCGAAACTCCTCGCGATGGTGAGGTGAAGCGGACAGTTGTCGTCGAAGCTGGACTTTGCCAGCCACCCTGCGGCCGAGGTGCTATCCCCTTGGCTTAGCAGGACGTCCGAGACTGGCGACCACTTTTTCCTTCGCGGAATTCGACTACCATTCCCACGAAGGCTGCTAGAAACTCCAACGTATTGTGTCGCTCGTCCCGCTAGATCTTCGGGCAGTTGGTATCGCCAAGCAATCCCGCTTTGGAGACCATATCCTCCTATCCCTTGCGGGCAAGCGTCCACCCGAACGATTCGCGTCGGCCACCTGCAGACCAATCTGTTGATGGAGATCCCTTGCGCCGCTCTTCGCAGGAAGCTCCTCCAAAGGCTCAGGTCATCGCGTTGGGGATTCGTCAGTCTCGTCTTTCCACTTCGTTTCGATCTCTCGCATGCCTTGTAGAGTCGCCCCATGAAATGCCTGGAGTACGGGACGACGTATGCGGCGTGGCTGAGTCGTCCGAGGGTCTTCCAGATCGTTCGTCGTTATGCGCATGCCTGTTCGCTAGGATCTTGTCGATCACTTTCGTCCATGCGTGGTATTTGTCCTCAGGCAGAGCGACCGTGAAGCGGCGTGTGTCTACCAGCCATCCCAAGATCATCTTCCGCTCAGATGGTTTCGCCTCGGCCAGGAACTTCGGGATGGCAAGGATGTCGTCTCTGGGAAAGGATTCGTTTCTCTGCGTTGTGGGGTCTTCCCACTATGTGCAATGCAAGGGGAATCGCTGCCGAGCTCTTTTCTGCGTCTCTTGGGTTGAAAGCCCCAAAATGTCGTCCAGGTAACAGTCGAATCTGGGTAGATCGTCGTCGTTTGCGATCGGGTAGTTCACAGCGAAGAAATCGGCTTCTCCGAATTCGCTCGACCCGTCGATCATTCCATCGTCGTTATCTACGGCTTCGTCAGAATCAAGCAAGTGTTGATGCGGCGAGTGGAATACCTTCGGGTCCCAGTCTGATCTCCTGACGAGGTCATTCGCAAGGTCCGTGATTACTTCGGACACGTCGCTCCACTGGGACGGGTTTGGTGCTCCTCCGAAAGTCATCCTGAGTGCCACGAGGAGCAGGTCGTCAATGCTAGTGCAAGACTTCAGGGCGGTTCGTGCCTTTAAGTGTATTCGTCTGTAGGCGGATTTGCAGTCCACCTTTGTGAGGAGGATGGGTTCTTTCGGCCACAATTGTCTGAGGTACGAGATGTGGTACATCAGTCGACTGAAAGCCCTGCCAAATCGTGCGGTCGTCAGTTGTGACGTGTCCACTCTGTCGTTTACGCTTCGTCCTGGGATCCCGCTGGGGTTGAATGACTGGTCGTGTGAGCCTTAGCTTCTCGATGGTCTGTCCCTTCTCGTCGATCGATGTCTGTGCCACCATGCCCAAAGGCGCCACCGCAGCCTTCTAATTCCAGAGCGGCCTCCTCGGTAGGGGCAGTTGCCAGCCCCTTTCCACTTCTTCTTTAGCATTGATATCAACTTCGCTTCGTGGCCTCGGGCCGATTTGTGATTGCCACGGGCGAGGTTGTCGCGGACGTCGGCGAGGCGGTCGGCGTCGGAAATCTCGCGGAGGAAAATCCGCGCCGTCTGAAATGCGCTCTTGGAAGCGCGACCAGAGCGGGTGCGGAGAGGAGCGGCGCCAGGAGCGCGGCGGATCGAAATTCGATCCGGGTGTCACCGCGCTGAACGGTTGGGCGTCCACGGCTGCCTGAGGTCCAGCGCGTAGCGCCGGAGGACTGCCAGGTTGTGAGCGGCCGCCTCGTGAGTCCATTCGAAGCGGAATTCGGTCGGGTGCGTCGTCGGCTGGGGCGTCGAGGATGCTGGCCAGAGCATCGGCGAGTCGAGGTTCGGGAAGGCGCGGAAAGGCGAGTCGACATTCGGAAGCGGTATCGTCGGAAGTGGAACCAGGGCGAGTGACTTACCGTTGGTCCTAGGACCCCAGAGGTGTCCAGGAGTCGTGACGTGAGACGAACGTCCTCGTTCGCAGTGCCGGGCGGTCAGCCGCGGCGGACGGTCGTGGCGGTCGGGCGGGGCGAGGCGGTGTCGCGGCCGCGAGCGATGTCTCATGCGTGGCGATCGTTGCCGTCGGGCGTGGTTGTGCAGCCGGGATTGCTATGGACGGACCCGCTATGGGTCCATCGGTCGGCTGGCGCGAGTCGCGGAAAGGCGGTGCGTCCCCTGTCGTTCGTCGATTGTGAAATTCGCGATGGGCTGCCTCGTGATCAAAGGACCACCGGGAAGGCTGAGCGACGAAAAAAGTTGTAGTGTAAGCAGATGCAGAGGGTCCTAATTTCGTTTTCTTGCTGGGCGGCGTCGAGTCGGACGAGGGTCGGCGCATGCGCGCCCTGCATTGTTCGATCCATGCCCTAACGCTCGCGGTTTGTTCGGTCGTAAGGGCGACGTGCGAAGCGCTCAGGAAGCAGCTCCGGACACACTTGCCGTTCAAGTGCCAGCGGCAGCACATGTTCGGGAGCGGCCCGCTCCGCACGTGATCGAGGAAGACCTGCCAGACGTCGTTGGCGTCCTTCGTGAACAGGTCCTGCTGCGGGTTCGTGACAGCGTCTGCTGGTTGTCCCTTTCGTCCAGATCGTGCGCCGCCTCCTGATGCGCTGGGGCTTCCGCCTTCGCGGCAGCGCTGCCCTGACCCCATCCTGTCTTTCAAGAAGTCGCAGGCGGGGAAGACGAAGGCTCCGTCCTCCAGTTGCTGACGCGTCGAACGGAAGTCTAGCAGATTCGTTGATATCGTCCTCGTGTTCCACTCCTGCGCACAACACCAAGTATTGTTGCGTGCGTTTCTCGATGAACCAACCGAGGCGACAGGCGGCCGAGTTGTCTTCGTGAGCTAGCTGTCGTAACGTCGCTAAGGTCGATCCGACTGCTCGCGTCAGGAAACGACACCACTCGTCCAACATATGCGTCAACGGGGACCGCGGGCGAAGAGGAGCTCGGCCACCCCGCCATGTTCTCGAGTAGTCGCGCGAGCTGGTGAAAATCACGCGGGATAGTGAAATTGAGCTTCGTCATGCTCTTGATGTCTTTGTCCGAGAATCCAGTTGTCGTGTCTGTCGCCTTAAGTTGCATTTGAACAAGGGTGCTTGCGTGGTCGAGAGCATCCCTGCCCGTCGCGTTCGATCGTGCGAGCGTCTGGGGCCCGCAGCAAAAAGGCTGAAGGCTCCTGGTCTGTCCGAAGCGTCGGCTAGGAAGGATGCGGTCCGAATGGCTGCGCAGAAACCCATTGGGATGAATGCATCCCTCCCTTCGTGTTGCGCAAGAAATGGTGTATGTGGTTTTGA
This sequence comes from Fragilaria crotonensis, assembly GCA_022925895.1. Classification (NCBI taxonomy): domain Eukaryota; phylum Bacillariophyta; class Fragilariophyceae; order Fragilariales; family Fragilariaceae; genus Fragilaria; species Fragilaria crotonensis. The sequence goes on from JAKSYS010000334.1 coordinate 19,656, forward strand.
CGTACGCCACGTTGCTGAGCGCTAGGATGTCTGCGAAGGTCTGGACGGGGCGAGTTGGGGTCCTCCCAAGGCCCTTCTCCGAAACGAACAGGATCATCCGCTTTGTCGACGGGGGGAACGAGTCGAATCCTGTCTTCGGGATTTGAGGAGATGACGCGACTGCGCTAGCGACCTGTCTTTCGAGGAGGCTCGACAAGTTTCTGATGGCGTCGTTCTCTCGTCCTGGCGTTTCTGACTGATCGTCCGATTGGATGAGGCTTTTAGCCTTCACGGCCAGGTACTTCATGTGTAGGACTTTCGCCCAGTCGTCCGCTCGCCTAGAGTAAGCTGACGAAGCCGCCACTCCCCACTTTGTTGGACCGTGAGTGGTTCTGGTGCTCGCTGCAACGCAGAGAACCCATCGAGGTACGTAGGACGCTGCTTCGGCCAACCTCGACGCCCGGTCGGGGTCCGGGTCCTCACTCGCCCTCTGTTTGATGGTCCTGACTATCATCAGGGCCAACCTCAGGGTCGGTGACGTATGATTCCATGATGGCTGCCGCGATGAACGCCGGAACTGGTACTGTCGGTTTCATGGTGAAACCGACGACCGTGACGTCTGTGTCGTCCGCGTCCGCGTCGTTCGCCTTGCCTTGGTCGTTAGTCTCGTTAGTATGTTTGCTCGACTTGGATCTGCCTCTTGGGGCACTGCCTTTCTTGGGGCCCTCGTCGCTGCCACAGGAGGTGGCTCCCGCGCCGGCGCCGATGCCTGTCCGGCGCTCGCTGACGCCTGACACCGAAGATCTCGTCACCAATTCTTCAATCGCTCTTCGTACGTCGGACGTAGAATTCCACGTGAGCATTTTGGACCAATCGTAAGGCGTTCCAACGTGGCTTCTGACGATCTGTTTCGTGTCGACCACCATGGCGGCTGCGAATCCACCGCCGCCGAGAAGTGCCCATAGGGCGTTCGTTCCGTCGTTTAGTCCGTCGTCGGCGTCGTGGTGAAAGTGGTGGAACAGACGGATCGTCCCGTGCGTGTTTACCATCAGGTGTGCGATGTCCGGCGAACACAGGTGTACAAACCCTGTAGACTCCGTATTAATCGAATTCGATTTCGTGTGTAATCTGTTGAGCTTCGGGACCACTTCCCACTGGTCAAGGCACGGAAGACGTCTTCCCACGTAGACGTCATCGTCATAGGGGACGACATGTCGGCCATCCTATCTGCGTTCGTCGTTCGAGTCGTCGGTCGGTTGGTGGTTTGAGGGAAGAGGCCAGATTAAATTAACTAGAGTAGTGTCTTTGTTGATTCGAGTTCGTCCGGATTGTGAGCAATTCGCATCTTGTGTTGTGTCCGGGTGTTCGTCTGTCTGTGTCTCGTGTTCGTCTGTCTGATGGCGACTGCTCTCCCTTTCCCGAACTTCGGACATGCCATTGAAGAAGGTTATGACCTACGCCTCGGAGGTACTTCCAAAGTGGTTACAGCCAGCCTGGAAGCCACGACATTTCGATTGGAAAAATGAATTGAACGAGACTGTGGTATTCGTGGGTGTGCTTCTTGCTTCTGATGGCAACAGTAATCATGCGGTTACCATTCATGGAGGATTCATTTACGATGCTAACGAAGTTGTTGCAATTCCATTATGTCAAAAAGCTCTGGACTATTGCACTTGTACGGAAACAGAAAAGAGCACTTTCATTGATTTTCGAAGAGGATTTATGTTCCGATACGTGGGAGGAAAGAAGAATCGAATTCAGGCTATGACGCTCCCGTCCAAGAGGGCTATGAACATAAAAGCTGCGGTTTCTGTTTAAGTGCCTAATACTTAGTGTTTGTAAATTCTCCTGGCCACTTCGTATGCTAATGTCTCCATCACAATAGATTGGTCTTCCTTTATGGTGATAACAAAACACGGATTGAAAATGGCGGCTGGTGATATAATCACATATTCAGGCGACCACCACCATTCCGTCAGCAACACAGACTTAACACCAGTTCGGTTGAGTGTGCATTGAACAACAAGTCGGTATTTGTCGTCATCGTTTGGAACAACAGCATCCTTATTGAATACGACAGCCACAAGTTTGCATGGGAAGTAATCAACACCAGCTTTTGATTGCCATCTGCTTTGGTTTCAAATTTGACTAACATCCAATCATAGATTGCATTTCCAGATTGGAAAGCAGGATGACATCGAAAGGTGAATGCATCACGTTTGTACTGTGTGCAAATATGAACTCGGGACCAAACTTTTCGCATAAGAAAATCAGCAAAGGGGTTGGCAAAGTCAAGTGCTCAACTTTAGTGGTACTTGACCAGCACTGTCGATAAGTAACATTACCAGGCTCAGTGGTCGATGGCTCGAGGTGGATCGTGCAAGTGGTAGCTAGGTCCGTACTTTGTGAAATGCTCGAAATTGGGCTTTGCGCAGTTTTCTTATTGTCTTGCGTAGTGTTTGAATTTGTGCTTGGTGGGGTGTTTTCGTGTGACAACAGCGACGGAGTGTCAAAGATTCTCTCATAAACTGTTTCAATAATACCTGAAGCAGCCAAACGTTGTGCAGCTTGGAGCTCGTAATCAATTCCCTGATGACGTTTCTGGGCACGCCTTCCTGGTTGCTTTGCGGCGGCAATCAAAAGAGATTCAGGACGTTGTGCACAATAATTGGTGGGTGCACCAAACCTTGACATATCATCAACAATATGCAGTAACTCGTGGAATTTCGGAAAATTCCAGCGGTTGGATTTTGTTGTGGGTAGGTAGTTGCTGCACATTTCCATCAGTACTTTGATAGAAAATTGTGCTGATTCTTTGGCAGTTTCAGCGTCTTCTAAATTCCAAAACGTGTTCGGTTGAGCCATGCATCAAAACATAGCATGGCCTCGAGTAATTCCACTACATCAGTCAGAGATGTATCTGTACGTTGTTTCAGCGCAGATTCCAAAATTTGCCACCCTTCATGGTATTGCGCCAAGATTACAAACAAAAACCAAACCGAGTCGCTCTGAAGCACTAATCTTGGTCAGATTTGTAATGCCATTTGTGAAGTCAGTAGCAGGGTATTCACCTCGCCAAGTTTGACGGTGAGATTTGTGAAACTTTAATGCAAGATCGTCAAGCAATGCCTTTTGCTTGCCGGAACATTATCCAAAACAAGAAAGGTTACCATTTCAATCATACCCTTACGATACGCGTGCATGGTTTCCACAGGAGTTGCGCCAAATATTCCACGTACAGGATCAGCCAGTGGCATGTGATTGAATGCATTATCCAACTTGTGCTGAGACCAACGTGACCGGAGTTCTTTGTCTTCACTTTGAGCGATAAAATCCATATTGCGAGAAAGCAGAAAGGTACAATTAACCTCTGGATTGTCAAGGTCGTCGTAACTGACATCACAGGAGCGACAATGCCTTTTAATTAAAGGGTGTGTGGTCCATATCGACCACACAACATATCGCCTTCTTGCATGTCTTGGATGACAAACAAAATGCACGTAACAATATCCACCGTAATGCTTCCATTAGGTCCAATAGGAAGAGTTATATTTCGAAGACGATTGTTGGCAGAACGGAATGTATTTAAGACAACACGAAGCTCGGCGTGATAGTTGCCAATGTTGACACCTTGTTTTTGGTTTGGTTTTGCGCTGAGGATTTTTTTGATTTTGGAAGAAATCCATGATACCCCAAGCTTTGAATGTTCGACGAAATGATTCGGTAAAATTGCGGGCGTAAACATGTAAGGTTTTAAAGAAAACCTATCATTTCCTGTCACGGAAGTGCGATCAATCCATTGAATAATAGGAACAAACAGCTGACGAGAAGGGTCGCTGATGAAGCGCTGATAAGCAGTACGGTATACACTACCAGACAATGCTTCACCAAGAACATTGCCAGGACTTTCATAACGCAAAAGGAGCATTAAAGTTGATAGCAAGATTTTCTGGCTTCATGACACTGGGGTTTTGGAGCAGGCGTAGAAGTTGAGGAACAAAATCAAAAACAATCACGTTGCTTGAGGAACCGTCAACACGCCGCACGGGTTGAATAGAGGGGCGAAGAAGGGAGCATTAGGTACAGACTTGAATAAAATATCAACATTTGCATTCCGTGTAACACCGCCAGGTGGTTGAAAACTGTATCCATCATCTTTGGCGGATAAAGCCCATTCAATAATCAAACGAAATGCGTAATCAGGAGCATTTATGTCGTCCAGTAATTTCAACAATGCGACGGTCCACTTTTGTTGAGTAGTGTACATAAATCCACTACTGGACAAAACAGCACCTTCTTGCGGTGGCCGGAAAGCAAAGGTAGGCACGTCAAGACAATTGCTTTCGTTGTCGAAAATGGCGTCTTCGTCATCGCATGGCAAACTGTGTGCATCGGTAACTGCAAATCCCAAATCCTCTTCATCGTCAGGAAGAGGCGGTATGTTGTTTACCATGTCGCGGCGTAACACAGAGGGCTTTTTGGTGTTTGTTACAACAGTAGAGGAGGTGGCATTTTCGCGAGTAATGGAACGTAAATTCAAATGACCGTGAACATATTGTTCGCATGACGCTGATCTGCCAATATGTTGAGTAAATGCCGACATGCTGGTGTACGCCTTTCCATCCTGAGGACAAAATGGATTCTCGCAATAAATTGGAGCACATCCTTGTTGCTTCCGGCGTCGTTTCGACATGTTACATTCATAAAAAATAGAGACGGCGGTGATGCCTGTAGGACAAGGAAGACATTTGGTACTACATGTTACACGTATCATATCATACATCGTACTGATCACTAAACATAATACCAGCACGCTATACGTCAGACGAAACAGTGTATACTTACTGAGGATCATAATTCGGAGACGAAACAAATGCTTTGATTGGTGAAACAGTGCGTAAAACGCAAAAGTAAAAACGAACTTGCTGCAGTTTCGTAATTACAAAGGGTTTAGACCCCTGATCTTTTGAAAAGGGAACGGGAATTGCCTACTGTTCTCGTAAAATGCTAAAGCGGGATATTTTCAGTTCCTGAGGAGCGTAGGGAAAACATACGTGATGCACGCATGTCGGAGGATTTTTTCCAAAAATACGAACATTCGTACGGAATTACGAAGTAATGAGTTATTATAAACATCATGACATCGGATCTGCACTCTTAGATGGAGCTGGAGCCAGACGACGTGAAACGAGTCATCGTCGTCCATTTTCTCTTTGATCTTGCTCATGAGAGCGGGATCAAGGGACGAGAGAAGAAACTTGGTGGCGGCGAGGTCGTTCGACTTGTCGTACTTGTCGTAACGAAGAATCTGCTGGGAGCTGAGAGTCTTCGCTGTCGCGACGGTGTAGCGAGAGTGGCTCCTGACGACGTTCGTCATCATGGAGGAGCTTTCGGGATCGGGGAGGTAAGCGATGGTGTCCATCCCGCAGTCGACGAGATGGTCCCAAACGGCGTTCTGGAAGTTGACGAGACTACTCGCTTGGGTAAAGAGGGTCGTCATGCCGGTACGACGAAAGTTGTACCCCTTTTGTGAGGCGGAGGCATGGACAGGGCGGAGTTGGTTTGGTGACGTGATGTCGCCGGCAGCGCTCGGATCGAGGCCGACCTAACCAGGAGCTGGCTTACCGCCAGTCCAAGCGGACCAATCATCCCTGGAAAGGGAGACAATGTTGCCCATAATGTGCTTATCGGGCCTATCAGAGGCGAATGATAGGTCGGAGACAGGTGGCGTCGGCGACGCGGTGACGGGGTCAGAAGTTGGTGTCGGAGACGCCATCTCGGAGAGTATGGAACGAAGGGCGAGCTTGGAAAGGTCTTAGGAAAGCAAAGCACGGCGTGCTTTTAGATAAAATAGGTAGCCTAGTTGGTAACTTAGGCGCTCGAGAGACTTGCTTGTAGGTTGGAAACCGTAGAATAGAAGATGGTCAACGGAGTTGACTTGGGCTGTAGCGTAGACGATTGCGGAGCAATCGGGAAGTAGATCCTTGGAAAGGATCGACCTAAGTGTCCTTGGAAAGGAGACGACGAATTCCTTTAGAGAGGAATTGGCTTGCCTGGAAGGAAGCGTGAGGGGGTTAGCCTATAGATTGGGCAAAATAACCACTTGAGACTATCACCGGAGATGATACTCTAATCGTAGAAAATAGTACGTAGTACCGTAGGAAAATTACTGTAGGCAGGTTTCACACAAAGTACGTTCTGAGAAATTATAAGCTACAGTAAAATTCGGCACTCGATCGTATGAACGACAAACCCGTCGAACGTGTCAAATGGCATTTGACATTTCGGGTTGTTCGTACGAAATTAGGTAGAGACCGGACAGTACAGCGTATCATGTTTCACATTTCAATGGATGACCTCACAGTAGCACAGTACAACGATGGCATCGCAGTCCAGTGCAGCGTAGGTTTCAATTATGGGTGAGTACATGAGCATAGCCAGCAGAGCTTACGAGTACGACCAAAATCCTTCACTCCACGAGGAACAAGCCCGAGTTAAAAACACAAACCAACTGTACTCCGTGCACCGCAGTTACACCAGGTCGGTTGCGAGTTGCGAGGTTGGTCTGTACAAGATCTCTGGCGAGCGGCTTTCTCAAATCAATATGATGGCGCTTCGGTCGACAAGGACAAAGATACCATTGAGAGCTTTATGTTCGTTCATGAGTTTGGTGTTGCTTTTGCGACCAACTCATTCGTTCACACCGATTTCCGTGTCACACAAAATGATCTCCACATCATCCAAAGTGAATCTGAGACCGCTGCCACGTTTGGATTCAGTACCAGCAATCCGAACCTCACGAAAGCAGCAGCAAACACGGCTTCAACTTGCAATTTCTTACGAATCTCTCATGGAGAAAATTCCACCACAGACCGTCATTAAAGCTGTAGAGAATTCTCCTGACGGAAAAGTTGTTGCTTCAGGTAAGCGAGCCTGTGCGGGTGTTGAGCGAAGTATACAGTGTCGTCACAGGATTTGAGGTGAATCTCAATTCCTTCCCCCCTCTCTTTGCTCTGTCGCTTCTTCTCACGAATGAATACAGATGTCGCAGCGGCCGCTGGAGTTTCATTGTCACAGGCTCGCAAGGATCTTACAGCGCTTGCTTCCCTGACGAAAGGAGATATTGCCGTGTCGAATGATGGTGAATTGATTTACAGCTTTCCAAAAAATATAAACTCGGTCCTCTCCGCAAATTCGGCGAAGTACAGGGCCTTGGAACAGTATGGAAAGATCAAGCCTATCCTGTTCTATCTCGTGCGAGTTTCCTTCGGTGCTGTTTTGTTAGCATCCTTGTTCGCTATCTTTTCTACCATCTTGTTCATATCGGCATCATCCTCATCATCCTCGGACGACAACCGAAGGGACAATCGACGTGGTGGAGGAATGTCACCATTCGGCGGAGGTATGGGTTACGGTTTCTGGGGTCCGTCTCCTTTCGACTTTTTCTATTACCGCCCTTATTATGGGTACTACGCGACTCGACCTGGAGACCGTCGAGACCCAGATGAGATGGGGTTCCTGGAATCGACTTTCTCCTATATTTTTGGAGATGGAAACCCCAACGAGCAACTTGAAGAACGGCGACTAAGTCTCGCCGCGAGAGTAATTCGAGAAAACAACGGAGCAGTTTCAGCTGAACAGCTTGCACCCTTTTGCGATGATGCACCAAAACCGGATATGGGCGAGGAAGGTGCTTATGTAGATGAGGTGAGTGTCGTCATCGAATGGTCGTTGCTGCTGCGCATGTGTCCTGCGTACACTCATCGTTACACGCATGCAGAGTTTCGTCTTGCCAATTGTTACGCAGCTTAACGGTGAACCTCGAGTGACTGAAGAAGGCGATATCGTGTACGTATTTCCAGAATTGCAAATATCGGCTGCAAACACGCCAATCGTCAAAGCAGTCAACCAAGATGCCACCACTCTTAAACGTGCGGGTCTAAGTCCTGATGCAACTGCTGGGGAAATCAACACGCTTCTCAGATTGAATGGCATCAATACAAGAGGTGCCTTGGAAAAAAGGGACCTTATTCAGCTCCTCGAACGGGCCTTACCTCCCCCTACCCGCGAAGAATTGGATGAGTTCGCTGAAGAAGAGCCAGATTTGTTGTTGGAGAGGGAATACCAGTTCAGTTTAGCTCCAGATGGAAATCGTCTCTTGGCAGCGGGATTGGGAGTTGTAAATCTGCTGGGAGCACTTTACCTCGGTGGTCAGCTGAATTTCTATGCGAACTATGGAGTCAAGCTACCAGATTTCTTTGGCGTAGTTCAATCAGTATACCCGCTGCTGCTGTCTTACGCTATTGCATTCAACGTCATCCCTCTCGCTCGATCGTTCTGGATCAAGACCCAGAATGCGCAGATTCAAGAAAGAAACAAGAAACGACGCCTTTGGAAAACGGCGCTAGCAAGCGGCATGGGAAAAATCAATCGAAAACTACTGTCTGCCAAAAAGTTAGGGACTAGGATGAAGAAGTTGGGCAGCAACGATATTTATTTCGACACCTCTACGCCAATGGACGAAATCAATAAGAAAAAGCAGCTTGGCGAACTCGACGAATTCGACAAGCTAATTGGAAAGTAAGCCCACATATATAATTAATTTGAAGCAGAATTTTTATTTCTACTAGGTTTCCTGTGGGACGTAATTTGCATCATGCATCGCATCGATTCTCAAAAGGAACAAAAGGCGCTTGTCATGCTCACCTATGATATTGGAGCTCCCTCCAACGAGGCAACAGTACATTTGCCACATGACGTTAAGAGATCCATGCCGCCCCAAGTTGCAACTCCTCCTTCGGCTGTCTTGAGGTCTTTCGACACAGTCTCCCAAATCTTCTTCTTTTTCACTTGGGCCGATGTCGCCGGTTCGCCAGTAAGGCCTTCGACAAAAACTCTCTCTCCAATGGGGGAGTCTTCATGAGGGGTGACAAGTTCAACCTTTCCGTCACCCTTGGCAGCCAAAACCATCCCGTTGCTTGTGAACCCGACAATCTTCGCAGCTTTCAAATTGCAAACGACCAAGACTTTCTTGCCTTGCATCTCATCCAGGGAATAGTACTCTCGTAAGCCGGACGCGATTTGACGTGGACCGCTTTCCTCGCCAACATCAATCTCCTCACAGAAAAGTTTATCCGCGTCTGGGTGATTCCACACCTTCACCACCTGCCCAACTCGAATGTCAATCTTGGTGAATTCCGATTGCTCCTCACCACCTGACTGCTGACCTGCTTGGCTGGCTGCGATATTCTGAGCCTGCTTCTCCTTCTTTCGTTGCTGCAATTCGAGGTGCGATTCCTTTTTCTTGAGAGGAAGCCCATCTGCAAGGGCATCTTCGTCCGACAAAAGTTTTGGGTACAAGATATCCCCAACGCCAATGCTTGTACCAGCTTTCAAGTTGCGACAATCCTTTCCTAGCTCTTTCAATGTCATTGGTTCTGTATTGAGCTTTTTGAAGATCATCGCGGCACCGTTCGGTAAGAAAGGAGTAAGCAAGTGTGTCAAGGCATAAATCGCTTCGAGGGTCGCTCGTACGGCAATTTGCCTTGCTTCTGAATGCTCATCACCTTTCTTAAGCCATGGAGCCTCGGCCGTCAGGTAACCATTGACATCACGGAACCCACTAATGGCGAGGGCAGCTCCACCTTCAAGCTCGAAATTCTCCATCTTTAAGACATACTGTTCAATTAGGCTGGTCATATCAATCGGTAGGCTGGGCGGTGCGGGAACTTCTGGGACTTGTCCCATGCAAAACTTTCCGCACAAGTTGGTGGCGCGGTGAACCAAGTTGCCCACAATATCGCACAGGTCCGCGTTGTACATGGCACGGAGAGAGTCTTCGCTGAACGAGAGTTCACCACCGTATGGTGCTTCCTTACAAATGTACCACCTAAAAGTATCCACAGAATACTTATCCAACATGTCATGCGGGTCAACAACGTTTCCCATGCTCTTGCTCATCTTTTTTCCCTCCTTATCGTTGACAAATCCATGGGCGAATACCGTTTGCGGCAACGGAACGCCAGCTGACATGAGGAGACAAGGCCAAATGACAGTGTGGAACCAAAGGATATCTTTGCCAATAATGTGCACATTTGCAGGCCAAAATCGGCTCAAATCGACCGTGGATCCATCTGCATTTACTCCAAGTCCATCAACGCCTGTCAAGTAGTTCGAGAGAGCATCGAGCCACACATACATGACGTGGTTGTCCTTGAATCCATCGGGTACCTTGATTCCCCAGGAGAACGTGGTGCGCGAGATGGACAGGTCACGAAGTCCATCAGATCTGAGTCGAGACAGAATTAGGTTGCGATGCTTCTCTGGTCGAATAAAATTCGGGTTTTCTTCGATGTGAGTGATCAATCTTTCTTGGTATGCTGACATCCTGAAGAAATAGGATTCCTCATCAACTTGTTTGAGAGGTAAACCCGATGTTGGATCCTTGTAGTCAGCCAACGCTGCATCGGATTCTGTCACGAAAGTCTCTTCTCTTATATTGTACCATCCGGAGTATGTATCGAGATACACATCGCCATTATCAGCACATCGCTGCCAGAGCTCCTTAGCAGTGCGCTTGTGGCGACTCGAGGTGGTCCTGACATAGTCGTCATTCGATATGAGCATGCGCTGGTTTAGGCACTTGAAGCCTGTGACGTACTGTGAAAGGACAGGCACATGGTTAGGTGATTCAGACAGCGTATTAGTAGCGATCCATACAACCTACAATCCACAGGGTATTTTGGATGACGGACAAACAACATACCTTATCGCAAATTTCAATCGGTTCCTGACCAAGATCAGCTGCAGTGTTCGCAATCTTTTGTCCGTGCTCATCGGCTCCTGTAACAAAATAGACAGGTCCCTCTCCTTTTAGTCGGTGAAATCGCGAGATCGCGTCAGACGTGGTTGCCTCATACGCGTGTCCCATGTGAGCAGGTCCATTGGTGTAGTTGATAGCAGTTGTCAAGTAAAATGCCTTGTCTGCAGTCGCCTCTGAGATGCCAGCTCCGCCTGTCTTGTGGAAGTATCCGTAGTCAAGCGTCGATTCATCACGAAGGGTCCATCTGCCGTATGAGTCTCCCTGGTCCGTCTCAGTCATCTTTTCGAGTTGCTTCGAATCAATTGCCTTGTTTCAGTGGTTGATGTGTCTGCGTTTCGATTTTATGGCATACATATATGACATAGTGCGTCCCGAAGTTACTGGTACAAGAACCCCGGAGCCCGGAGTACTTCTGAAGTGGTACCAGTACTTGTACCCAGTAGGCCGTAACCTGCTACTTGTACTGTACAACACGTACAACTGGACAAGGGGATTCATTTCATGGTATGCATGTACAGCATGCACATACAAGAACCTGGTATGACATACAAGTACTGTACCGGTAGTACATTTTCTACTCGAGTCTCGAGTATCGGTATATACCTACGACTACCGGTAGTAATGTGGGTCCTGGTTTTACTGTGGCCTTCCATGGCCAATCCAAAATTCGTATGCAGCAATACTCTAATAGTAGTACTCTGGAGTCTGGAGTACGGTACTAGTACTGCTACTGAGTATAGCAGACGCCCCGGCGGTACTCGAGTACAAGTACCACTGCGTCTGATCCTACAACCCACAACCTACAATACCGTAGCAATATACATATATGTAAAACATGAGAACATCATCTGATACATGATACCAGTACCTGCACTTTGGCAGTCACCCTGACAACGAATACTTGATCATCAAATGAACAGCAGTACCTGGTAACTGTTAAGATCACTGGCTCCCACCCTTGCCGATGTGTGGAAGTTCTCTTCTGATATGCCTTTTATTAGACTAATACCGAGGTACAGACGACGATCTGCATCCCTGTGGATATTTCTGTGTAATGCGGTCTTCTTGGCATGCGTCATGTTATGGTTGGGAGTTGTTCATACAACACAAGACCAAGAACACTCGTTGGCTCACATGATCCTGTTGTCGAACAAGGAACAGCAGCAACAGCTTTCTCCTGAATTTTTCGGCACCAGCGCTAAAGCAAGAACACAGAACATTCCGTTTCGTCGCCCTGAAAAAAACATGGACTTCTTCCAAGTAATCAAAGAATCTGGCGAGGCTGATGGGGAGAAAGGGGGTGCTAGCCATAATTTGGACCACAAAGTTGACTCTCGTCATATTTCCAACCACGAGAGGTCGAGAACATCACCTCGAATTGGTCGAACCAGAAACATGGGGGCTAGACAGAACACGACTACGGTGACAAGAAGGCGTTCTAAATCCCGAACGACACGCAAACCTGGGTCACATCAGTGTTCGAACTTTGATGCGGTCCTCCACATCAAGAGCGGGGATCAGGGAGCAGCAAGTGGGACGCTGTTTTTCCAGTATGTGATTAATCAACTCATCTATGCCGATATGTACAATTTGATGCCCTTGATTCACCTCGACAATATAACCCACCATGTCTATGATGAGGATGTTCACGGGGTTGGCGAAGGTTTGAATCTGACCGTTTCCGGCGAACTCGAGGTCGTATTAGAGCGCGATGCAACCAGACCGGAGCAATACTTTTGGCCTGGAAGGCCTCGTCCAAGGAAACAGCCGATGAAAGAGAAGAGGTTATGGTTTCGAGGGACTGGAGTTTGGAATCACTACCTCGAACCAGTTTCAGAGTATGATCCCCATAATGTGGTTTGCCAGAAGCTCGCATACCTCACTCTTGAATACGAACATCTTACTCCTGGCATTCATGCCTACGCACCCTGGGCAGTCCGATCCTGGGAATATTATAAGATGCCTCCATACCTGCGGCATAACAGCTCATACCGTTCGGGCCTGCGAGATTGGTATGCACCACAACGGATGCGGGCCCACGAAATTGTTACCAAGTACTACCGGTTTCTACCACATGTGCGGGATGCGGCTCGGCAATTGGTTCCCGATGGCACTCGGTGTCTGGCAGTCCACATTCGACACTCCGACAAGGGGGGCTTGGCACGGAAAAAGATTCCAGTGGCTGACTTTCTACCATTTGTCAGGGCTTACGCTGAAAATGGTGGCGGTCAGGTGTACCTCGCTACCGATTCGAGTAAGGTTGTGGAGCAAGTTGAAAAGGAATGGTCACAATCGAAGTTGATTGTCCAAGGCGGGATCGTTCGTTCCGCTATTTCCAAACCAGTGTTTCGACAAGGTTCTCACAATCGTACCAATACCGAAGTATTGGTTGATATCCTTGCCATGAGCCGGTGTCAATTCATCGTTCACGGCTTCAGCGCCGTTTCGGAGGCGACACACTACTTAAATCCCAGCCTTCACAATCGGTCTGTTGACTTGGAAGATCCAGGACACGTAGCTGCATCTGAATTTGGTGAACTTATCAAGGCGGAGCATTCCTTCGTGCATTGATTCGTTTAGCAGTTATAAGGGCTCGATTGCTTAACGGGAACAACACTGAGTCTATGTGTTCCCGTACCACCATACACTCCAACTTCAGTCCTCTACACTTTATTCAACCTGTAGTTCCCCGTTCCAGTATCACTGTATTCTACTACTAGTGTCGAATTGCTAGGAATACCTTGATGTTTGTTGTGTTAGATCGGAAGTCCGAAGCACAAACTTGCATATGGTAATGAGAGGTCAGAAGGTTTACTGACAGATATTGGACAGCTAGATGTCCAGTGTTTATCGCATGGGGCCCGGACATGATGCATTCTGAGTTCTGAGGCAGAGAAGCAAAAGTCCAGTACCCCGGGAGAATTATTGTTCATTAATTGTCCCTGATCCTGTGGCCGACACAAGGAGGGCTGGTTTGACCGTGGTATATCTAAACACCATAGCATTTTGTAAGAAGGCAATTTCCTTTAATATCCCTTATTGTCTACATCATGGTTGGTTTTTGGAGCAATGAGGCATTCCAACAAAGTGTGCCGAGGTAAATGATTTTGTGAAGTATGTACCAAAGAAGCTGGAAGCGAGAAATGCAGGATATTATTCTGTTGCTGGTGAGGAGTCTTGCTTGCACCAGCCCTTGCCACAACGAATTCTAACCTGATGCCACATCCAAAATGAGGATGTGACTTGTGGACTGCTTATCTGCCCAGGTTTGGGGCGAAAGCCTGCAAGGCTGTTCTGTTAACTGATCAAGGACTGGTCAATTACTCGTGTGGCAGAGGGAAGGCTTTCTGGGATGTGGGATCCAGTGAGCTTGGGCCACATGTCGCAAGGGGCAATTGATATTATCTAAAATTTAAATGCACCACAGGTGCACATGACTGAAACTATCAACAGACTTCAGGGGAACAAAGAGAATGTGACTTTCAATCCTAATCTAGTTGATAGGAGCTGCAGATATTGTGGGTGCTTGGTATCATCTGATGGGTCTTACTGGAACTGTCTCAGCTACCATGCAATGACAATGGTACAGTAAAGAGCATCAACAGGAAGCAAATTACCTGCTGCTGTGGTATATCATAACAATAACAGTGACAATACCCAAGTGCAGTCCGAAAGCACGTTGGACGACTTGGGGGTGGCTAATACCCTAGCGAATAAGAACCACCTGTCTAAGGCTGGCATGAAGTGAGAGCCTGATTCTGGACCAGCAACCATGAGGGCATCTCAGTGTATTGCAAATCCCAGTTAGATAGTTACGTTTATTCTCAAAACTAAGTAATCTTTAAAACATGCAATGGCTTTTGTGTCCCCTTACCCTGGTTGCCATGCAATGCTCACCACCACAGCAGAGAGGACAACAGAGCATTCCAAGAGTCTTTGAGACCAACAAGAAGGGCTTTGGCCGGCACAACAAGACTCAAATTGACATTGCTGTAGCCTTTACGGACTTGATCACTGTTTGCACATACGAAAACTTGGCACTGGTAGTACCAGGTCCACCAGGCAGGGTCCAACTACTACTCAACGCTGGTTTCAGGTGCTCGACAAACTGAGGGACTTCAATGATTTTCATTTCAGGAAACCTCAGCTATGCAATAACTTCAAAATCCTACCCAGGTTGGCAGCAATTGAGCAGATCAAGGTGATGACACAGGGTCCTTTTGATAAATTGTCCTATGCAAGGTGAACTCCTGCTGACATCAGCAACCAAGAAGGGATTCAAGGATTTCATTGCACAAACAAGAACATGGTGTTTTCTGCCAGCACCTCATCTACCGGTAGCTACCTTCACATTAATCCTGGACTAATCATGGTGGCCGAGCAGCAACATGAGTAAGCTCAAGACCCTCGCTGCATCCATAATCACATGGTCCTGTCATAATCCCAATGACATCGCCAGTAAGGAACTCAGGGTGGTAAAAGCTGTGCTAACCAGAGGAGTAAAAAGCGACCTCCTGGCAATGCTAGTATAAGAATGACAAAATGAAGGACGAAGACACACAGCTCCCAAAAAAGAACTGCTAGGTTATATTTGCTCATCCACGCCTGTGAACATGATTCCATATAATAACATGGGTGGTGATAATTGGTGCATGCTGTCTATGCAAAAGACATGTCCCAACTGGTGTTCTTCCTGGCTGACAGAATTATAAAAAATGCTGGCAACACCAGGAGGGGAGAAATGATGCTGCTGGTTGTTAGGACACTCCACTCCCATCGTTACGACACCGAGCGCCAAAAGCTCATCCTGGCAACCCGTCAGCAGACATAACCAAAACCCTGGCTGTAAGGTTTAACATTGGTCCAGACGAAAGGGGGACCACACCATCTTTGGCTTTGATTGACTCCCCCTGCCCGAACTGCAATGCCCTCAGCTTGTAGTAAGGCACAAGGCGACAGGCTTGCAGCCCAACGAGAGCATAGATTGTGTCATTTTGAATTCCAGTCATGACCCTTCAGGTCTCGATGACCTTGCTTCAAATGATGATCATTGAGAGTAATTCACACCAACCCTTGTCGACCACCACCCTGCCGCCTGCATTCAATGCAAATGATTAACCCTGGTAGAAAGGAGGAGAGAATTTCGTAAAAAACTGAGAATGGAATGAGAGGCTGAAATAGTTCGCTCAGTCATCATTACCTGAGTTGGCAATGGAGGCAGGAATGAGGAACACAGGAGAGATAATAGGAACATCACCATGCAATGCCTACTAGGAAAGGGAGAACAAGCAAGCACAAGCAAGAAGGAATTACCTGAGTAATGATACAAGATCATACTCTGGGCAAAATGCTAAAGGACCGGATGACACATTCAACCCACCAGCGTCGTTCATCACCAAGAAGCTGGGGAAGTGGCAGAACAGAACCCGTCAAACCAAGAGAACACTAGTAGTGGTCAAATATACAATGCGAGTAGCAGAGGTAAACACAAAAGGACTAGAGGCAATGCAAAACTACTGGAGGCTGAAGGACACAATTTGAAAAAAGTTTGCTAGAAAATGTCTACATTTTACACTGCTGGGATTGGTGTCGGAACTCAGGTCAGTGGCGCAACTAGCAGGACCGCTACTAAGACACCACCCATATCGCTCATTCTAGTAAATTGTTACGGTAGCGGAAATTGGAATAAGTTGTTTTTTTAGGGAGAGCTTGACCACGTCACAAATTCGGATAAAGTGGCTGACCTTTAGGAACCACAAATCCGCAAATGCACACCCTGACAAAAAAACTTAATTGCAATGGATGTGACTCACTGTGTTGTCATACCCATGAACAAGGATACTGTAGCACAAATTCCCAATTTGGACATCCACCCTCTAGGTTTTTGTGCACCAGTGGACACCGGAGCCAGAAGGCAAATAGTTTGACGAGACCCAAAGACATGGGGCCTCAATTTCTTGTTATCGCAACTGTGGCCGTCAACATAATTGCTTTGCAGCCGCATTTAAATGTTGGCTTATACACCAACAAGATGATAAACAGTTGGAGTTAATCTAGAATTGTGCATGTACTGTTGCATTTAGGCTGGCTTACCAAACATAGATGTTTTCTGCCTGCAAGAAGCATGACTGCATCAATGTGTAGTATAGGTCAAAACACACCAATGGCGGCAGGACAAAACATTGCAAGACATCATGACCTGGCTGACCTGACGTCAAGATTAAAAGTTTGGAGGTTCAACCGACCCACCAAAATGGTGCATGTTCTCAGAGATTTATCGGACTGGCCAATGAGATCAGCCGGTGCATAGACTGGGTGGGACCCTGACACAACGAGAAGCCCTCCTCAAAACCAGT
The DNA here is from genome assembly GCA_022925895.1 of Fragilaria crotonensis. Classification (NCBI taxonomy): domain Eukaryota; phylum Bacillariophyta; class Fragilariophyceae; order Fragilariales; family Fragilariaceae; genus Fragilaria; species Fragilaria crotonensis. The sequence goes on from JAKSYS010000334.1 coordinate 36,813, forward strand.
TGCACCATTTGCCTCCCCGAGGACAATATGCCTGTTAACTCATCCTATCCAGGCACCAGCAGAAGGACAGCCGGTTCTCAAGTTACCCCTGACAACGACAAGAGTCTGTTGGGTCAACAGTCATCGAAGACCTTTTAAATGTGTTTGTCAACACATCTGAAAAAATTCAAAAGGCAAGCGCACGTCGTTCAATTGGCAATCGTGCATGTCACAAGTAGTCCACATGTCAGCGACAAAGCTAAGCCTTACGTTGAAGCCCACCACCAACCACTCTCCATGCCTAAACCGTTAGCCGAGGACAACCCTACAGAAAGTCCTCAGGTGGCATTGGATACCTGACGGTTACTGATAGCACTGCTGGAGGACAAGAAGTTGTTCATCAACTGGAGCGAAGAACTTGGCCAGGTGATCAAGCCACTGATAGACGACCCAATACTGGAACAACAACTTTGACCAACTAATTAGATGGCTGAACCAATCATCATTCTTCCTTAAAGTCTCGCGTCACTTCATGAACAGAATCAGTGACTCCAGTACCCCCATATGCATAAGAACCGCAAATTGGTGATTGGTGGTGAGGTCATAGTAGATGACATCCTGACCAGAGCCGACCAAGGGATCTTGTTGAACCTAGTTGTTACAAGATAAGCCACAAGAATTTGGTGGTCTGATGTCTGTCGCCCCCATGGGATGGGTGGGTTCAGTCTGTAAGGCCATGCCTTTAGGAGCAGGATACTGTCAGTCCACCCAGTTCATGGGAGTGTCAGTGTCAATAACTTGCTGGAATGCATAGTCATGGCTGTGAAGGTATGGCTGGAATGCATTTGATTGCGTCAAGAATGACTTCCATTGCATTCTGGTCATTGGGGATAGTACTACCTCTGCAATTGTTTGCTGGCAATTCAAAATAGCAAGCATGGACAGGAAGTCCGGAACCCATGGATCTCACCTCATAGTTGCCCACCACATTGCATCAACCTTGATGGACAACTACTGTTGGTTGGCATCGTGCCCAACACATTATAAGAATGGAGCAAGAAAGAGACACCCGAGCAATCTCCAACACTAATCCTCCTGATGACATTCTAGCTAGTAACCTATCCCTTTCTTTCCACCCTGACAGAACATGTGGCGGAGAATTCCAGAATGTTGCCTCTGCCCAACAAAATGTTATCATGCTGGGCCATGCTGGTGGTACAAATTGCAGCTTCATCCTTGATGAGCTGCTTGTTGGGAGCCCAGGAATGAGAAGTCACCAGGGGCATGGCATTGATGGACAGGATTGAGAAAGACTACAGCAAATTTGTGAATGATCCTTTTCTTGTTTTGTTATCCCACCATGAACACGAACTTTACAAAAGGTGGTGGTTCGGCCAGTGCTACAGATGCCAAACATGGTACTACACCAGTCATGGGGAAATCACAGGCACTTTTGGCCAAGCCGCTGGCCACCTGACTATCATGGTGTTCTGGGGGAATCAGCAGGAAAGTCCATGCATATCAAGGAAGACAGCACAACCCCACAACCATTTGTCAGAGCCCTGCAGCAGAAGGCTTATGATAACATGGACCCCCCACCTAGAACCAGCAGCAAGCTTTCATGCCCAAACTACTCCGGGTCATGGCCAGCCTGGCCAATACATTACAACACAAACATATTTGCTGTTTTTAGCAAACAAGCGATTGTGGCCTATTTTTGTTCCTGGGAGTTACCACGGATGAACAAATGTGATTAACCTTCAGTGGTGGCTGTGATGTTCTGATTGGCAATCAACAAAGGTTTGGACCACCATTACAATCACCAACACCAGTCCAAGCAAGTCACCCTAGCATTTTAATCCAGAAGAATGGGACTAAGCAGACCCCGGACCGCTCCAGCGAACATCGGAGAACATCCCCCGCCTAATTGGGTGACTTGCAACCATTTTCTGCAGAATGCACAGCCAGGTCCTGTAAGCATCACCACAAAGATCAATCAGCAGCACAATCTGCCATGTTTAGCATGAGAACAGGATTACCAGTAGCTATGGGGGACATCTGATCCCACATGGAATGATCGTGCACTGTCGCAGGCGGACAAGAACCAATTTGATACTTGGCAGGTTAAATAGTGAGAATTGAGAGCAGCAACAGAGCAACGAGCTTTCTGGCTATGAAAGACACGTAGTCCGCGTCAAGCTTCAGACTCGGAAATATTTTGAGTAGTAGCTAGTAGTAGCTAGAACAAGTAATAGATGTATAGTAGTCCTGATGTTGTTGGTAAAGTTTTCACATAATTGTGCCCCTGTCCGCATGTAAGCCGAGGTTTTCAGTGGTACTAGTAGATGTTGATGCATGAAATCCGGCGGATGCATTTGTACTAGTACTCCGTACTACGGCTTATCTTTCCATCGACTACAAGAGTATTGGGCAGAAGGGTCTTCGGTCGTGACACGAAATTGATGTGGCACATGGTGGAGGCGCATCAGTACGGAGACCCAGGAACTCTGGCCGAAGATCCGTCCAAAAATGATGATCAGGAGGGCATTCCCAATGCACCAATCTGCTTTGCACCAGATAAGGAGTAAGCCAATAAAAATGACAAATTGGTGTCACCTAACAATAGAGTCCTGAAAAGTGACACTGCTGACAGGATAAGTTTACGGAAGCAAGACAAATAATCTCATTGAGAGGGGAAAGCACTGTCAACCCTGTTATAGGTGCCTACTGAGCAGATTGTGTAGAGTTCTCAAATGATTGGATGGCTGACATATTGTTCGCTAATCTTAATGTTTGTTGAAGATGTATGGTTGTGATCAGGCCACGGCGCAGAAGTTATACCTTAACCATACTGCATTTTTGGACTGAGTGAAGTATGGGGTTTAATTCTATGACCTACGGGTACAACAAACGTGAACTCATTATTGGGTCATCGCCTCGTCCGAATTGTGAGGTCAGGAACGCGAACCCCACACCGGCAGGTCGCCCCGCGAGAGTAAATGCTAAGATTATTGAGCATTTTCCTCGAACAGTTACCTTGTCGTTTTGGAGAAGTAATTTGTGATCAACAATTGCCTGCCCCCGTCCAGATTATGCTCCCCGATGGCTCTACGGACCCGTTGCAACCAACGTCGTCAAATAGATGGAGGCCCATTGATGATGCGTTCCAGTGACCGTTCACAACAATAGTGTCAATCTCCTTGTCTAAAGAGATGAGGTTGCTTACATAACTCCCGAATTTCCGCAATTTTTGAGGAGCGTAAATGTAATTGCTCATCATCGTCTTTGGAGTGTAAAGGACCATTCCGAGCGGTCCACATGGGTGGTGTTGCATGATTATGGAGGGCAGCACCAGTCATAAAGGATTGCATGCATTATAACACTGCTACATTCTTTCGGTCAACATCATACATATTCTTGAGACATGATAGCAAAGACCAATATTTACTCAGCAGTCCAGATGTTTCAAAGCTGCTGCAATGTGAACATGTAGGTGGGTAGGACATTGGTAGAAGTCTGGCAAGCATTTTAGAGTTGATGTTGTCCAGTGCTCAATCCTGTCCGCAATCAAAAACCTTATGGGGTGCGTATCACCTGCGACCAGATCTTTCCGTAGTAGTTGACGAACACTCGTGTTGTATATACAGGATTGGCACTGTATTCTAAAATATGGCTGTGGGACTCATCGCTCGTTTTGCAGGTCCTTAATTCTTGACTGATCATACTGTCTCTTGTCAATGGGAAGTTGTCCGTGAACTTGCTTCATATAACTGACCTGATGGTTAGCAGGACAAAGGCGTTTAAAGTGCTGCTGAGCAAAGAGATCGAAGTCAATTTTGTCCCTCTGTGACGGTAGTTAGTATGTGGTAGGGTTATTCTTTAACTCGCAGTATATTCAACACCAAATACTGCATTTTGACTAAGTGGAGTATGATGTTTTTCAGAATTGTGCACTTAATTGCAGTGTATACTGGACCAGTACATCACTAGGAAATGTGTTGTAAATGATGATCCCTTGCTGCCATTCCCTTAATTTCCCCAACCACGAGAGGATGCGTCCTCTAATTTGTTGTTTCAGTATCGCCAACAAAAGATGAGCACTGGGATTCAGATATTCCAATGTAGCAGATTGAACCAACAGTCCTGCCATCAAACACAAGTGCAATATTGTCTGCAGCTTTCTGCAATTGATTCGGTCATCAGCTTCACAGCAGCAAGGATATAATTACCAAGCACCTTCGCGGTTATTGGCAAGTACCTCATCCCCTCCTCTTGAGTGAGCAACACTGTTGAGAGGCAAGTTTGTCATGAGAATCCATTCCATCCAACGGAACATGTCCTGCTCCGCTACACTTACACATAGAGTGAAGAAGGACGTGACGGAACGAGTCTTGTCAGGCACCAATACCTGTTACTCTGATTTGTCGTTCAACCCAACACACCAACTTCCAATGCAATTGAGTAAGTTAGTCCAACCACCACTCTTTAACTCTGTCTTACCATATTTGTTGCAGAGCCATTCACCATTCTTAGTTGTCGTAAGCCTGTTGCAAACTGTGATGTGATATAAAACAATCTCTTGAAAGTAGTAGTTCTTGCTTGTACTGATAGTATTAGAATTGCGTTTATTCGGCAACCGGATCGCAAGACTTGCCACAGAATGATTACATACTACCCAATACCTACTAATGATCTTCACAAATGAATGGAGCATGTGTAATAACTGACGTCCCGCCCACGCTTAAGGTATATCAAAGTAACTACTACCACATTTATGTGGTTACTATATTCTACTACCTACATGGTGGGTAGTTTCTAGTTACTAGGTATCTGAGATGCAGTAGGTAAAAGGTAGTTGCAGTGCTTGCAGTAGCTAGCTAGTTAATGGATTTCCAAAATTTGGAAGCTGTTAGTTACTGCAGACCAGTCAACCACAGCAGTATTAGCTTGTTACTGTGGCCTCCTTGTGATGATAGTGAAAGGACAGATCACTGTTTGTAATAAGAGGAGTGAATAGTAATTGTAAATGTGCAAACAGGCAGCTTGCATGATCAATTATACTGGTTCTAGTCAAGATTGGTGCTTGTATGTGGGATGAAAAGTTGGTTTCATGTCATGTTCAGACTTGTGGTGAGTACAAGTATTTAATTTGCTCACAGACAGACGGGAAGAGCAACCTGACCTTGTTTGCTGGTGAGTTTGTGATAAAATCAAAAATGGTAGCTGAATCATATCTGTGTTGAACAAATGGTTCCAGCACATGACACACAAGTTGGGTTGCCGTACCTGGTTGACCGACCATCAATAGTGAATGACTGACACTAGTTCACAGTCTGCAAAGCTCAAAAATGATTAATTTGGTGAGTTTGCAGTAAATTGCACGCTACCATTCAAGTATAACATACAAACGGTGGGGTTCTTCAACCTTGGTAAATTATGACGGGATGGCTGAAGTTAGGTCACTTCTCTTTGATGGCAGGAGAGAATTTAGCTTTTCATTCTGGATTATGAAATTCACTTCTGATACAGGGGCACAGAGCTATAAAAGTCATGGTGCGTACAATTAACCCTCCCTCTTGGTAAGCAAGTTTGATACATCACTATATAAGGTTTGAGCAATCAGTCATGCGCACAAATGTCAAGTCAGGTCTCAATGCAATCAAGCAAGGTATGATTACTGGATCATCAATGTTTGCATGCATTTTAATGTTGTCAAAGGCACTTCCAATGTTGTGGTGGCAAGGTCTCGTCTCAAAGTTTGCTTCTGGTCCAATGGGATCTCTTGAGCTGCTTCTTGCAGTTCATCATGGTTGCCCACTTAATGGACCACTTTTTCTAAGGTGAGGCACTAAACACATGCACAATGTTGGAAATAAGTGAGCATGCTTGCCTAAATTTGGTTAATTGTTTTGTCAGACACCACGTGAGAGTTGTTAGAAATTCTGGACACAACTCCCAGCTCCCAGCTGAAATTTACCTTCACCTGTTGCATCAATTGTTGCATCTATGCATTATGTCATCACACATGCATTCGATTTGATCAGTTGCAAAACAAGTTAGCAATTTCCCTTCAGGAAGTTGTGTTTCTGTCGACACGAACGGACGGGCGTCGAATATCCAACCGTATTATAGTGCCTCCAGTAGCACATCCAGTAGGGTACTCTACGCACCTACAACAGTATGGGTGGACAGTAAGTTTTGATGTGACAGCGATAAGATATAAAGAGACCGTTATTCGTGCAATAATCCAGCATACAGCAGGTTCAATCTCAGGGTATGTTCACTGTTCACTATAAATCTCTACTATGTATGGAGTATTGATAGACTTGATAATTGAACGAAGCTACCGGGACTGTATAAAGTACGGGTACTGTCCTTCTCGAGGTATATGTACTACCTACTAATCCAGTACAGTACAGTACAGTACAGTACAGGTACAGGTTCGTCTCGATGTCTCGATATCTCGATATACTTTTTGGGAGGCTGGGATGTGACACAGTGGATTTTGCAGCATTTGAACCGGAACTCCATCAAGTACAATTGTACGGTAGACAAATTTGGCATTTCCATTCAAAGGGAGTCACGGGATACGTTTAATCGTTCTCAACCTTTGACAGTGAAGGCTTGCTCTTCAGACTGATCTCATTTCATCCTTCTCCATCCCCTCAAAAATCGCATTGTGAATAAACATGATGAGATTGAATCTCAAGAAGGGCGGCAGCAAGAAGAAGGTACGAGAAGCTTGATGTCTTTCATCGAGTGTTATTGTAGTTGTCAAACTGTAGTTTTTGTCGTCTTGATTCCGTATTCCTTCATTTGTGTTGCCACTCGGATTCCCTGGTGCCGTTTTATAGCGCGTGTTCTTGCAGTTGGAAGTGGTATACTCCGATCATATCTTCTACAGTCCTGTATAAAGCGGGTCACCGTTGATACAATTTTGACTTCTCGAATATGTTTTCCCTCCGGAAGGTAGCGTATGTGTTTCTTCGCCGAGGTGGAGAAATCAAGTGACACGACCAAAATTACATTAAGTAAAAGACTTTGCGACCCCGAATACATGTACCACTCGGAAATGGGAAATCAATTCCTTCGGTTGTGGATTGCTGTTTATAATATTGGGGCTTGCTCGGTCAGGCGAGAAGGGGGACTTTGAAGGTGTTCTTTGCCTTAGAATGGCGTCAAAGTACGGGGAAGTCGAGGAGGCTCCATGCAGTGATGGATCACCGATATCATCGTTCAGTTTTCCATCCTTGGGAGCTTGGACACCAAGGGATTCTTCACCGGAGAGTGTAGTTGATGACAGCCTCGAAGGATCTCCGTCTGGTATAGATACGACACTTTCCTGGTTGGAATGCACACCGTCAGAGCATTCTGATGACCAAATCTACAGGTGCATCACCTCCAGCCTTGACTGTACTTCTGACTCTCAGTTATCGTATCGACTACCGGGAGAAGAAATAAAGGTCGTTCCAGATGAGTTGCATGAAGCATACTCGCGAGGCACTTTTCACTCCCTCTTTTGGAAGCTCGTCGCTCCCGAGGAACAACAGACATCTCCGGAATGGAATGGACATCGACCGTTGGACCCCGCATATCCCGTCCCGTCGCATCCACGACGGCTTTCTCGACGACCCTTCGCTTCGAAGACATCCCTCAGATCGTCGCCAGCAGAAATACCCGTATTATCTCATGCGATTCAGGCTCTCCCCGAGAGTAACAACGTTGAAATTGTTCTTCTCCTGGTGTGTACACCGAATACTGATCTTCGGTTGAATAGAGCCATATCCTTTGTGGCTGGTTTTCGATATCCGTTCAGAATGTTCCGATCAGCTGTATCTCACTTCTGTTTCCTTTCTTTGTTACAATAGGAAGATCAACCACCGCCGGCACCTGCAGCAGCCCCGAAGCCAGTACCTCGGGGCATGCGTCGTCCTCCGGCTGCTGCACCTAGTGTGCCAGTTCCAGCTGTGCCGGCTCCCCAGGTTCCGCTAAAGGCGCCCGCACAAGTTCAGCCGGCCGCGCGTCCACCTGTGAACCGAATGTCGTCGGCGGCTGAAGATCCGGAGAAGGTTATGGTCCAGGTACCTGGGGCCGACCGTGCTGCGTTGAGGGAGCTTGCTGCCCTCCGCGATGCCCCGCCTGCGAAGCGCGAAGAGCTCTTCATTCAAAAGCTGAAGCTGTGCTCAGTCATCTTTTCGTTCGACGATCCAACCTCCACTGCCGATAAGAGAGGCAAGGACATGAAGCGGCAGACGCTTCTAGAGCTGGTGGATTACGTTAACACCCCAGCTGGTCAGAAGATCTTCACGGAAAGTGTCATGGGCGATCTTATGGCTTGTATCTCGGCAAATGTCTGTCGCGCGTTGCCCCCAGCAACTGATGACTTTGATCCAGAAGAAGATGAACCCGTTCTCGAGCCAGCATGGCCTCACTTGCAAGTCGCTTATGAGTTCTTCCTTCGATTCATTGTGTCGTCCGAGGTTAACGCGAAAGCTGCCAAGAAGTATGTCGACCAGAAATTCTGCCTCCAGCTTGTGGAGTTGTTTGACTCGGAAGATCCTCGTGAGCGCGACTACCTGAAAACTATTCTTCATCGTATCTACGGAAAGTTTATGTCACATCGTTCTTTTATCCGAAGAGCGATCTCAAATGTTTTCTATCGCTTTGTTTACGAGACCGAACGCCACAACGGCATCGGCGAACTGTTGGAAATTCTTGGATCCATTATCAACGGATTCGCCATTCCGCTCAAAAAGGAGCATCTTCAATTCTTAGTGCGGGCTCTTATTCCACTTCACAAACCTAAATGCGTCGCGCTCTATCATCAACAACTATCCTACTGCATTATCCAATACGTCGAAAAGGATGCTGACACAGCAACTCCAATCTTGAACGGATTCTTTAAGTGCTGGCCTTGGAGTTGCAGCAACAAGCAAGTTATGTTCCTGAACGAGCTGGAAGAAATTCTTGAACTTCTCGGAGCTGATCAGCTGGCTCAAGTGAGCACAATGCTCTTCACAAACTTGGCTCGTTGTTTGGATTGTGACCACTTCCAAGTGGTGGAGCGCGCGCTCTTCTTGTGGAACAACGAACATCTTGTCAATTCCGGATGCTTGTCCCGGCTGCACGCTCAGACTGTCCTTCCGATCATCTATGGTCCTCTTTACAAGAACTCTTCAGGCCACTGGAATGCCACTGTTGAGGGATTGGCTCAAAACGTTTTGAAGATGTACATGGAGTATGACTTGGTCTTATACGACAAGTGCACTGCAGCTTACTTTCGGGAAGAAGAGGAGGCGAAGCGCAAGTTGGAGGCAATTTCCGAAAAGTGGGCCTCCATCGAAAAGTTGGCGGTTGCTCACAAGGCGCTTATCGCGAAGTAAACACAGCGTGTGGCCTTAGCACTGCTCATAGTACATACATACACCAACCTAGTAGGTAACTTGTTTAAAGGCCGCGAAGATAGAGAAGCGCAGCGTTGAAAGTGGATCAGGCAAGTCAATCTACACTTGGGGACGAGTTGTATCGTTTGATAAAATAGCGAGAAGTGCTCTGACACTCAGTCAGATATCAAAAACCAAGTCCAGAGTACCTGGTCGAGCACATGCGCTACATGTTGTATTTGTAGGCTGTCAGGTTTAGCTCCAATGAATACAGCACGGAACCGATTGGAAAGCGATATTGCGTTGGTCACAATTGTCAGTCAGGCAGCCTGCTCAGTTGCGAGTGGCAAGGAGTGTGGCCAAACCGTGTTCGCCTCGAAACCGCGCTAGGCACCTCAAGTCACACCCTTCCCCCCAAACGACGCAGGTTCTCTCGTTTTCTTCCGCATACGACCCTCCAGGAGAACAAGGTCCACGCACTTTCCCTTGACAAAAGGATTCCGCTATTTTCTTGGCCTCAAGGAAGATATCCAGTTCCTTCTGTACGCGCTCCTTGCCTATCGCTGCAATGGTGTTGTCCAACGACTTGTAAACTGCTTGGTAAAGCAAGGTATCAATCGCGTTGGAATCCTTCCATTCCTTTGATTCAAAAAAGTCTTGCATACCAGGGGTCAAAAACATGGGCACCAAGTAGACACAGGGCCTTCCCTTCGAGGCATCTCCATTTGAAAACGAACCAGACTCTCGAGCTTTGATGTAGAGAATGTCATAGAAATCAAGATTAAACAGTATTTTCCACACCACAAGGCTTTCGTCCATTCTCTCGGTTACGGCAATGAAATCGTAGTCAGCTGCATGCAGAGAGATGCGATTCGAGGCAACAGTGTGAGGCAGTGGACGAAGCATGCCAGATGTTTTTCATAACGCTAGAATCAAAACTCACCCAAAACATCTAGCACCATCTTCGTGGCGTTCGCGTTGCGACCATCCAAACGTCCGTCGGATCTAGTCATCAAGTTCTGCATCAAATCATTGCGATTGTACGGACGTCGCATGATCATTTGAAAGTGCGCATCGGTTGGTACTTGTTGTCCAACCGAGACATCGAAATGGAAATAGCGAGAAATAGCCTTCAGTGTTGGATCACGAACAACCGAAAGCAGGTATGATCGATCTCGTTGGCGGTGTACAAAGTCAAGTTTTCGACTCGCTCCGTGCATAGCACGATACTTGCACCAACGGACGGGCGCGTCCTCTGAGAATATTGAGGCACGTGCATACGAAAGTCGCAAGATAATGGATGTCAAGGACGTGGATCCCGTCTTGACGGGCCTTTGAAATAAGAGACCTTCGTGTGCTGGTGTCGTCAGCATGTGTGTTGGCTCACCAGGTAAGCAGGGAAAGTCATGCGGATAAGGTTTCCAGGTGGTCGACGGGCCTGTATAATCGGTCATGTTGACATAGGACCTTGGCTTCTTTTTGAACGTTCTATTTCCGCCTTGCATGGCAGCAACCTCGGCGCGATGATCATGATAGCCGTTGGACGATGTCCTACCTCCAAACTGAAATGTCGTTAAAGCATTTTGGCTTTGCAAAGTGTAATTGTGACGGAGGGAAATGACGAATGTTGCGACAACCCATGTGATAAGAGCAGTCGTGACCACAAGCAAGAGACTTGAAGATCCCATGGCGAGGCGAACATCGAGAGCTGTCTCTCAAATTGGGATGGCATCAGTGGGTTACTTGAAAGTTAGGACATAATCGGAGGGAAGACAGAGCCAACAAGGCGGAACTTTCAACACAGAGAGGTTATAAAGTATTCTTCAAGTATAAATATATATAATAAATACACCCATTCATGACAAGCATCAAATCGAACGCCACTCTCAACTCTCAACGATTCGGAGCTCGGAGTCCTACTTGTACCGTACATAGTACTTGTACTACCTGGTACAAATACTGTAGCCAGTAGCCCGTTACCAGTTGCCCTACTCCAATATCTACTCGGAGTATGCCCTCTATACTCTAGTATGACATACCCTCGATACAGGTACAAGTACCTAATACTGCTATACGACTCCATACTCCATACACGCAATACAGAGCGAGGTTAACATAGAAATGTGGTCCCTGCAATTGTAGTAACTTAAGACTGCGATTTCAATATGGTTGATTGCTGGATGCAAGAAATGCTGCCAACACTCCAAAACATGCACAGTGCCTTCAATCCATCTGCCAAAAATGATGGAGAACTTGTCAGGTGGTTTGTGTTTGATGGAGGCCTGCATCTCGTTACACAGGGCAACGATGCCCTTTCAACGCAAGAATTTCCATTGTGATGGGCATGTACCGACGCATTCTACAAGACCAACTCTACTCTGAACTCTAAAGACCTCACAAACTAATGTTTAATTTAGCTCAATAACAAGAGCGATCTAAAACATGGCGCAATGTGTTTTGGGAGCCACCCTCCGAACTAGATTTGGTCCCAGACCCCTTTCTGAACGTCCCACACAGTCTCTGCCGACTTCAAAAATCCGTCTACTTCATACGGCGAGAGAGGCATATCAATAATGCGACGGATACCATAGGCTCCAACAGAACAAGGGATTGATAGAAACACATCTTCCGTAATGCCATGGAGGCCTCTTACACAAGTCGACAGCGGCATGATTTGATGTGTATCTTCCAACACTGCGTTACCAATATAGGCACCCGTCAAACCAACTGCCCAATTGGTGCAACCCTTCTTGGCGATAACGTCCCCAGCCGCTTCAATAATCTCACGATGCATGTTGTTCAACATGGCACCTGGTTCTTCATCAGGCTGAATCATGGGGACACCTCCAATACGAACTGACGACCAGACAGCAACACTGGAATCTCCGTGTTCACCAATGACATAGCCAGACACAGACTGAGCGTCCATGTTAAGACCCTTTGCGAGAAGCGATCGAAGACGACTGGAATCTAAGCACGTTCCAGATCCAAAAATGCGACCCGGGGGGAATGATGGCCCGGCAATCTTGGCTGCCACAGCAGTCATGATATCGCAAGGATTGGAGACAATGCAAATGGCAGCATTCGGAGAGTGTTCCACCACACGAGGGATTATGGATTGCATGATTTTCACATTACGTTCAATAAGGGCTAGGCGAGATTCACCCTTTGTTTGCGCGACGCCGGCAGTTACAATCACCAAATGAGATTTTGCGCTGACATGATAGTCAGTATCGGCAAGGATGCGAACATTTTGATGAAAGGCAGAACCCTGAGCCAAATCCCTTGCTTCTCCGTCGAGCTTGGCTGCGTTCATGTCCACAAGAGCAATCGTACCCGCAGTGACTTGGTTGAGCATTGCGTACTAGACAAATGTGAGGAAAGATGACAAGCGCATCGGAGAAGTACTTTATCAGAATCTGACACTCACCGCAATCGCCATACCAACTTGACCACATCCAACAACAGTCACCTTTTTATGCTCGTGCCCAGTACCCTCGACGTCAATCGGAACGAGTGGGAGACCCGAAGTGAATGGCTGAGGTTCCCTAGAGTGAAGCAATCGAAGCGACGTCAGATGATCCATGTAGCTTGTGCTGCTAAACGCAGCTCGGATCGTCTTGGGAGCCACACGCCGGATCATCAATGAAGCAAAAACCATCTTCGTTATCGAAATGATTAATAGCGTTTGCGGTTTGTTTGAACTGCGAATGGTTGTGCCAAGGTTGGTTGTCGCTGGTTTTGCTTCAGCCACCCGACCTTCAAATTCTTTCATGTGCGCGTTGTCGAGGCACGAAAGGATTCGGACATTCGGACTGTTCTGATCGGACCGTTCCGAATCTTTGCTTATCAGCGTGTCGTTGTCCTTCAAAATGTCTCACCGTACTGTACTATCGTTGATGAACGGGCGTAAACTCGCCGGTCTGTGCACCTATACCATTGGATATTGGATCAGTAGTGAAAGTTAAAAACAACACCGGGTGTTGAGAATCCCAGATATCTCCTGCCTCGTACGCACGTACTAACTCTACCTTACTGTAGATAAACTGACAATACTACCGACTCTAAATTCCGGTTCCAAATATTGTAACTACTTTAGTTACTTCCTTGTCTCAGATCAGTCCTGCCAACCTTCCCAGACAGGGATCTCTTGTCTTGGTTGGAGATGATCTTAACTCCTCTTTTAACTCTCCTTTCTCTCTTACTTACAGTCGTCCAATCGCCATCTACATCATCAAACAATTGTAGTTTCTTGTCGGGCGATTTACTGTCGTTCGGATACTGTAGATTCTGGATCGTGCGCGTTGCCAACGGAATGCCGTTCGTAGTTCCCGCGTACACACGACGGAAGCGGATTCCGGTGCTGGATGTCTGTCTGTTTGCACAGCCAGTACATCCTCACCGGTACTGTCGTTGGTTAGTAAACGCTTATCCTCGACATCCTCCCTCCAGCAATCTAGAGTTCCGTTTCTCATGTTCTGGGCGTGTTTGGTATGTAACTTGTCAGGGCAGTTCTTGTTCAGAATGTCTGCGGCATTTTCTTCTGAACGAACAAATTGCACTTTCAAATATCCAGTGTCCTCTAGCTCTCGAATGAAATGTGCCCTCACATCAATGTGTTTTGTTCTTGCTCCGACATGTTGGTTCTTAACCAAATAAATCGCTCCCAGATTGTCTTCATAGATTTTTCCAATAAGTCTTTCTTCTGATGGGTTTCGCATGACCTCGTCAAGCATCATCATCATGAACTTGTTTTCACATGCGCCTTTCGCCAAACTAATATATTCCGCTTCTGTACTTGATAGAGTCACAACATGTTGGGTTTTCGATTCCCAATGTACTAGTGTTCCACCCAGTGTATGTAGACCGGACGATATGCTCTTTCTGTCGTCTATGTTCTTGGCATAGTCTGAGTCAACAATAGATATCGGTCTCAGCTCTTTTGGTCTCCTGTACACCAATCCTTCATATGGCTTCATCTTTATATGTCCGACCAATCGTTCTAGCGCTTTCCAATGCTCGTGTCCTGGATTAGATAAATGTTGTGCCAGTTCTCTTGCTGGATTGGCAATGTCTGGTGCCAATTTTGTCATCAGGTACATAATCTTACCGACCAATGACCTGTATTCGGTCATCTTCACTGTATCGCCTTTGTTCTTTGTTAAATGCTGTCCCGGAAATCCCGGAGTAATCGCATCCTTTGCCGGTTTTCCTGCTGTCTCCTGATATGCACTTACAATTTCTTCTTCCAGTTTGTTCATGCTAGCCACCACATAAATTTCTCCGTTGTCATCCTTCTTCCACTCGTACCAGACTCCTAAGTGTTTCTTCAACTGTCCAAGATCTGAGATGTTGAATCTCTTCTTCAATTCTGTCTTGAATTTTTCAATGTTTGTCTTATCACCAATAAGTGCCACGTCATCAACATGTACAACTGCAAGTAAAGTAGCATTTCCTGCTTTGTCCTTCCAGTAGTACAGACATGGATCAACTTCACTCTGTGACATTTTCATTTCTCCAGTCAGGTATTTGTATAACGTCTTCATGAATAGCCTTGGAACATCCACACCTCCATACATTGCCCTGGTGAGTCTGATACAATACTTTTGTCGTTCTCCTTCTGTGATGAATCCCAGATCCACCATTCCTTCTGGCCATTCTGCATATACTGGTTTGTCACTTTCCAGTTCTGCGTTCAAGAATGCCGCTTCAATGTCGATCATTTCAACAGTCCATTTTTCATCTTGTCTGTACAGTGCCATAGCAATCGCTGTACGTACTGTTGTATCTGTTGCAACTGGGAAAATGACTCTGTGTAGTCCACTCCCGGCACCATGACATATCCTTTAAGCACAATCCGACTTTTGTACCGTTTGCTCCCATCTTGTTCTTCTTTGACTTTGAATATCCACTTCACTGGTATCGGTTTCCTGTTGTCAAGATTTTTCCTTGGGAATTTCTGCCACGCATCTCGCGACAAGAAATTATTGATCTCGGCTTTTGCCGATGGTACCCATTTGTCCTTTTCACGGCCTTCCACGGCTTGCTTAAATGTCTTAGGTTCTCCTGGGTCAGACGTAAGCATGGTATTGAATGCTGCTTGATCAATCCGTGCCCGACTTCTTGTTCGTGTCCCAGTGTCGTCTTCAATGACTGCGGGAGTTGCTCCCAGTCTCTTCATTTCTTTGTCAAGTTTCGTAGTTTTTGGTTCTTTTGCTTTTGGAGCATTGACGATTTCATTGTCGTCTCTCATCTCAGTTTCTTCGCCAAATACAATGCTTTCTTCGTCATCAGATGAATCTGATACTCCTTTGGCTTCGCTTTCATCGTCGCTGCTCGAATCATCTTCGTTGTTTTGAATTGTAGAGTTTTGTCGATTTGGTGAATTTTCGACTTCGTCACTCTTTGGTTCGTATCCTCATCATTAATCATATCCGAGTACTCCCGTTCGGTGTCATATGTTGGAATGTAATCGTCATTCATCCTCCCTGCTCCAGAAGCATCTAGGAGGTTGTCCCGTTCAAGTAGGGACGGCGTTTCATCGTCGTATTCGGGGATCAAATGGACGTTGTTTTCCGCTTGTTCTGCAGCTGCTGGAACGTCCTCATTTGAATGCGCTTCAGGAGTGTTACTTTCCTGTCCTTGGACAAGTTCGGGATCGAACATTTGTGCCATTGTCATGCGTATGTCGTTCGCATCGTGAGTAAAATCCGCCCAAGCGTACACATCACGCGTCTCCACAACTTTGTTAGTTAGGGGGTTATACATCCGATAAACGTCCCGCGAATGGTTTTCGGCATAGCCAATCATAACCATCTTCGTGCTCCTTTCCTTAAACTTCCCGATCATACCTTGTCGATTCGTCACATATCCAACGCGACCGAACTCAATCAAATTTGGATAAATGTTTACTGGTTTTCCGTAGAATAACTCGTCAGGAGGGATAGAACTCCTTGTGTTTGAGATGGAGTTGCCAATAAGTGCAGCAGTCTTGGTTGCCTCTGCCCAAAGTTTGGACTGCATCGTCTTTGTCCAACCGGCAGACAACATCATTGCCAAAGCTCGTTTGGCATCTCGAGCAAACATTCGTTCCACGACTCCGTTGTGCTGGGGAGTATGTGGGGCAGTATACTCCAATACGATACCGTACTCCCTTCGCACATTTTCTTCAGATCAGCAATGTGTTCACCGGCGTTGTCGCACCGTATGAACTTAACCGTATAGTCCGCTGCGCGTAATTTGTCCAATAAGTCTTTTAAGACGTTCTTCAATTGACTCTTCCTAGCACCATAAAAGTCCCATGACTTGCGGGTTTTGTCATCAACAAGCTTAAACCAATAACGATTTCCTGCGGCTGTTTCACTGTACGGTCCGCTTGTATCCATGAATAAACGTTCCGCGGGTTTGTCTGCAGTAACAGTTGTGACCTTTTTAGTCCGCTTTTGAGTAGCCTTTGCACGCGAGCATCCGTCACATGTCTTGATTTGTCCCACAGGTTCAATGTCCAACGTTTTCAACATTTCTCGAACCACTTTCTCAGTTGCATGCCCAAATTTGCGGTGGGCTTCATTGATGTCCATCTCTTTTCTCATTTTCTTCTTTGTTTCTGAACCTTTCTCATTACTTCCTTCAACATTGTTTACCTCTTTTCCTTCTTTAACGCGTGTTGCAAAGAAATAAAACATTCCATCAGTTCCTTTCTCAAAATTCAATACGTCTTCGTTCTCGTTTGTCAACCTTGCACCTGTCTTATCCGTCGCATAAGCGTTTCCATGATCTGTCAATCGTCCCACACTGATCAGATTCTTTGCAAAGTTCGGAACAACCATTACATCTTTAAGAAACATTTTCTTGTTGGTTCCTCCCTGCATCAAAGTGAGGTCACCAATTGCAGTTGCTTGCATGGTAGCATTGTTGCCGACACGCACAAATTGACCATTCATTGCGGTCCTTACGTTCGTCATCATCTTGGAGTTAGTAGCCACATGAGTTGTTGCACGGAATCCATCAACCAACTCTCTTTCTTGTCTCTTTCCTTACTTCTCCACTTGGGAAATTCAAGTTTAGTTTCACGCTGAGCTCTGAAAACCATGTACACTTGTTCTTCTTTTGCATATCGTGGTTTTGTTCCATATCTTTGTCCGAAATATCCAGTGCACCCATCTTTCCAGTACTTTCCATATCTTTTTCTTTTATGTCTTCAGCGTCTTTCTCCATGTCTTTAGTGTCATTCCTTTCTTTTCATTGGTCTCATTGACAATAATTTCTGTACCTCTTTCTACGCTTGTGCTGCATGTACTCCCAGAGTAAATATAAAATTCGCCATTTACGACATTACCATACTGTCCGTGCTCCTCTGAGTACTCAGTTTGGTCTGTGTCTTCCTCTTCGTCGGTTTCATAAAACAAGCCTCTCTTCATTCGTGTCTGCTCTGTCTTCTCATTCTCATTAAACAAATCGGGGTCATTCTTCTTCTCGGGTTTCTTAACAATCTCTTCGACCTCTTCGTCATCACTTTCCGTTAAGTCAACCTCACTTGCAGTTAAGTCAATTACTTCAAACACTTCAACCTCCGAGTCTTCATTCTTTTCTTCTAATTCCGGATCATCATCATCTTCTTCTTCTTCTTCTTCGTTACTTGTCGCGCACATATCATACCAGGACATTCTCTGCTCCTTCTCCTTAATTTCGTCGATTTTGCGTCTCTTCGCAAACGAGTTATCTTCAACATCAACTTCTTCAATGCTTTTCTTAGGGCTTCCCTCAATGTCCGTTTCACTGTTTTTCTTACTCTCTTCTGTACTGACCTTGGTCTTATTTGCCTCTGCAATGTCTCCCAAGTTTTTCATCGCGACCTTGTTCATATCAACCGTTGCTTGGTCCTTTTTCAAACTGTCTTCATATACCGTCTTACCACGACCTGCAATGGACATTCCGACAAACATACCATTTTCCGCAGTAGATCCACCTTCTTGCAATCTCTTGCCATGTGTCCCATGTCTCCGCACTTGAAACATTTTCCTGTGAACTTTTGCCTAAATTTGCGTTTTTATTCTCACCTGTACTGTTGCAGTCTCGAGCTTTGTGGCCTTGTTTGCCACATTTATTACACTTTCCTTTGAATGCCTTCCATCCACCCTTGCCAGAAACAGTGTTGAGCGCTAAATGCTTACCCTTTGTCTGTTCTGCAAACCTGTTTTTGTAGGGTTCAATGAACATTTCATAGTGAACATAAATTTCCGACACAAAATCATCATACGTGAAGTCGTTCGATCCGATCTTTCCATTTAGAGATGTGATGACTGATTCATAGCGTCTTTTTGGAAGTCTCGACAAAATAGTCGCCTGCATTTGCTCATCGCTCCTCTTGATTCCGTTCTCGCACTTCTCGACATCGCGATTCAAACGTTCCATTTCCAAAATCCATATGTAAGGGTCATCAAAGTCATGTTTCATGAAGCATTTCTCCAATTTTGTCGTCGCCTTGACCAAATCCTTTGTCTTCTTTGAATCATACCTATTCTTCAAAGCTTGATACATCTTGAATGCGGTTTCCTGAGACTCAATAATCGCAAACGCATCGCCACGACAGGACATGATCAGAAAATGTTTTGCGTCTTCATCTTGCTTGACCAACAACTGTTCTTCTTCCGTCAAGTCTTCCTTGAAAGCAAACTCTTCCTTGATCTTCTCTTCCAACATTGCCTTCTTGAAACCTCTTGTAGCCGCAAAGACCTCCGCCTTCGTAAAGAACTCCCTCGGTTCAAGTCCGCCCTTCGAAGTATCCGTTCCATAAAATGGAATGACCTTGATAGTCTCCAGTGCCTTCTTACCTTCGCCGCTCATCTTGATTCACTTTCGAACTAACCGTTTTTAAAAACGTGTTGAGAATCCCAGATATCTCCTGCCTCGTACGCACGTACTAACTCTACCTTACTGTAGATAAACTGACAATACTACCGACTCTAAATTCCGGTTCCAAATATTGTAACTACTTTAGTTACTTCCTTGTCTCAGATCAGTCCTGCCAACCTTCCCAGACAGGGATCTCTTGTCTTGGTTGGAGATGATCTTAACTCCTCTTTTTAACTCTCCTTTCTCTCTTACTTACAGTCGTCCAATCGCCATCTACATCATCAAACAATTGTAGTTTCTTGTCGGGCGATTTACTGTCGTTCGGATACTGTAGATTCTGGATCGTGCGCGTTGCCAACGGAATGCCGTTCGTAGTTCCCGCGTACACACGACGGAAGCGGGATTCCGGTGCTGGATGTCTGTCTGTTTGCACAGCCAGTACATCCTCACCGGTACTGTCGTTGGTTAGTAAACGCTTATCCTCGACAACCGGGCACAGCCTCTCGTTCCCAGTTCCCAGGCCGCAAACCATGGATTCTCCTACAACTGCTGCAGCCTAACTCCTCGTTCTATTCCCCTCGGCACATTTCATCATGGACTCAGAAGAACTCTATTGCCACGAAATCTCTCGTCGTAGTGTGGCACGAGCTGCCTTGCATCTAGGAATTGATGGAATGAGTCAAGACTCGTTGGATGTCATGGCCGACGTCTTGCAGCACTACATGGGTCGCATCGGCAAGACCGTCTCCCATTTGGTAGAGGCTTCGGGAAGGCCCTCCAGTCATGCCAACGTTCTTGATGCTCTTCAAGCTATTCAGATGACGACTGCTCCTGCGGCTCAACAAGTGAACGAACCGAATCCGATGAGGGACCAACGATCCGCTCCTTGGCAGGATTTGGCTGTCTTCTTGTTTGGACCAAAATGGGAGGGTCCAGTAGAATCGGGAGTAGGTGGCAAAGTTGGACCTTCGGCCTTAGCTAGTGGTTCTGCAGGATGGAAAGCTCCGTATTTGGAGGAAGTTCCACCATTTCCTATAGCTTCGGAAAGTGTTGCAAATCCACATAGGCTAAAAGACCACGTCGCTCTTTCACTTCATGGTGATGTGTCGGAATTGGGAGAGCGGCAGTTGTGCGAAGACAAGTTGAAAGAAATTCCTGATCAAGTCTTTACAGAATGGGGGAATGTTGGAGTGCAACCAAAGCCAGCCGACTCGAAAGCTGACGAAACCAACAAAGACGAGACCAAACAAACGGCACCAGACGAGAACGGAACAAAGAACGAAAACGAGGATGAGCCACCTTCAAAGAGACAAAAACTTGAAAACGAATTGGAAGAACCCAACCGAGAGCGCCCTCTGTATATTGCCTCGTTTATGCCTCCCTTTCCTCAATCCCTGCAATCCGGTCGCTCCATTGTTGACGTCCCAGTCTCCACCGCAGCTAATGCGTCTGAGAATATGTTAGGCGTTCGTTCATCGCTCGTAGATTTGGGTCAGAAGGCCCAGTATTGGGGTTCGGGATGGGATGCAGCACCCCTGGTGCCTCCCGGGTTGACGCGAACTGAACAACAACCACCCGTCGTGGTGCCATTAGGACGAGCCAGTAACGCGCGGGTCAGTCGAATCCTGGAGGGCAGTATGGATGCCGCAAATTAAACGAGGGCACGTCCAGTGTTAATTGCCAGCACAGCAGCCTTTCGAGTTGACCATTGACTTCGTTATTGAGTATCTCGTGTCGATATTGAGGTGTAGTCGGAATGCTATTTCACAGTGCACTTAATTTCAGTACTATACTTGACTAAACACGAAGGTCCAAGTTCGGGCCTCTCCCTTACATTCGTATTCTTGACCATGGACCATAAACCTACGTAGACAATGCAGGTGCGCTGGTTATGCAACGCTAGGACATCATTGTGAGTATTACAGGCCAATACACTCGTGCTCGAGTACTCCCGTACGAAATTGCATCAATACTTGCTCTACTCTAGACTACTGGTAGTTTTCCTATGATTCAGCGCTCATGTTGATCCATAACAGCCCTAAATGACTGTATCTCTAGAATTGAGAACAAGGGTACTCCACTGACGTCCAGCGTCCTCCGCTGAGTGAGACGTCCGATGGGCAGCTGCGCAGTCTCTCCGGACGCCGGACTCTGGCCATTCACCTCTATTCATACCTACACTCAGCACACTGCATTCATGTGGCGTACAGGGTACAGGGTATAGGGTACAGGGTACAGGGTACAGGGTACAGGGTACAGGGTACAGGGTACAGGGTACAGGGTACAGGGTACAGGGTACATGGTACATGTACGGTATCATACGTACGGCAAGGTGCAGAGTCTTTATGTGTCCACTATAGTACGATACTATGCATAGCTACTACTACTAGCTACAGTAGTGTACGCACGATGAAATTCCTATGCCTTGGTCCGCTGTGCGCTAGTGCGCTTTATCTCTCCGTTGCACCGTTATGCATTCAACATTTAAACACAATTCAGCGCTTTCTTATTAATGCCCGGTGGAGCCGTTGGGTGCCTGGTGCCAGGTATTTGGAGATGTGGAGTATTGTACTCCACTACAGTACTGGTACATTGTACTCTAGTTAGGACTAGGGAACGACGCTTTATGAGGCGGTTGTTGGAGCCCCTTCTTTCGTGTTCCGAAGAGGGTTCGGAAAGCGGAAAGCCTTCTGAGGCGCTACAATTTGTACTCAGATATAATAAACCAGCGGTATTCAAGTTCCGTTACCAGCTTATGGAGCATGACACCTGTAAAAATACGTATGTTTGAACGCAACTGCTGCTAGTGAAATGTCCCGATTTTTCGTATGTCTCCATTGTCATGCATGGTCCTATGAAGGATACAAAGGACACAGCGTCATCAATGAGCATGGGATCGATACATGCAGGAAAACATTTTCGTTCTAATTGTACCTTTGACCTGGTACTCGAGGATCTTGGAGATGAATTTTTTGGAGTCACTTTCTAGTGTGACGAGCATCCGCGAAAGCATTCCTTCGAGTTTGCGGAACTCGATATTTCATTTACTGAAAGCTGAAAAAGGACTCCGAATACAGTGTAAGGCCGATGCTTACAGAAAACAAAACTCGACACACGGACAAAACTCGACGTCATTTTTATAAAAACTCAATGCTTACGTTCTCAAAAGTAGACATAAACGCTATGTCGGGTTTTGTGAAACCGGGTCCTTTTTGCCATAAAAACAAAGCTCGACGTAGTTTTCTAAGGGGACCCGGCTTCCAACAAAGGTCGACACTGGAGTACTATCTACCAACCCTGATTGGCGGCAGTTCTAGTCCAATTGGCATCTTTTGCACATTGTTCTTTGATTCGTTTTCTCCTACCTTCTACCCCTTTTGAAGCCATTCCTCAAGCAACTATGGGTGTGACAGCGTCGAGGCTCGTTGCTATCAACATGCTGAACGGCCTGTATGGTCGTGGTATTGATGTTCCGCTCACAGAGCACCATTACTTTGATGAAAATGACGAGATAGACGACGAAAAATTAGAGGAATATCTGATGCAAGAAGGTGACGAAGACGAACAGAAGGGAAAGGTGCTCCTTGCTTTGGTCAACATGGTTGTACAAGCAAGGAAACGGAAGAGACAAGTGTCACTGGAGTCCAAGCAACGAGAAAATCGTCCAAGGAAGAAAACCAGGATTGCGCGTCCGAGGTGGTATACTGACCCCATCACACGAGTGCGGCGCAAGAAGACGCCAAAAATGAGCGCATGGTGGGAGGATTACGTTGATGCTCCGCAGCCAAACAATGCACATTGGTCCAAGGAATTCAGGCAAAACTTCCGCTTGCCCTATGCGTCATATTTGATGATTCTAGATATGATATCGTCCGAGAAGAGTGAAGGATTGTTTGACAGGTGGAAGGCACACGACAACAGCTGCTACGACCGACAAGAGAACAAAAAGAACAAAAAAGTTTCACCAATCGAACTCCTTCTTTTAGGTTCCCTTCGTTATCTTGGAAGAGGTTGGACCTTCGACGATATGCGTGATGTAACTTACATCAGTCGTGATGTGCATCGAAAGTTTTTCCACCAATTCGTGAAGTTTGGTGCAACAGTACTGTATCCAATGTATGTATCGGTGCCCCGCACACAAGAGGACTTGAGAGATTGTGAGAGAGAATACAGAGTTGCAGGTTTTCCAGGCTGCATTGGAAGCACCGACGCGACCCATATTCCTCTTGAGAAAGTTTGCTTTTCATTGCGCCAAGCTCATCTTGGGTTCAAATCAAAAAACACGATGCGAACGTATAATCTCACATGCAATCATCGGCGCCAAATCCTGCATACGACATCAGGCCACCCAGGTAGATGGAATGACAAGACATTGATTCGTTTTGACTCATTTATGTCTGACCTTCGCGATGGAGCCTTTGACAACAAAATGGATTTTGAGTTGACGACGCGACAAGGCATTTCAAGTGATGATGTGGGCGAGGATCGGATACTCAAACTTAGAGGGGCATATGTCATCGTAGATAACGGCTACCTTGAGTGGCCTACAACAGTGCCACCCATGAAACATACGTGCAACCGATCGGAGTTGAGGTTTTCACAGTGGCTTGAGTCCCTTCGAAAGGATGTCGAGTGCACCTTCGGTATCTTGAAGGGACGTTGGCGGATTCTTAAGACAGGAATTCGATTGCACAACACGGAAGCCAGTGACAATATTTGGCTGACGTGTTGTGCTCTCACAATATGTTATTGGATGTCGATGGCCTCAACAAAGCCTGGAAAAATGGTGTTCGTTCCCATTGGGAGATGGAAAGTGGCGAGTTCCGAGATGAAGAGATTCCTTTCGCAGTTCGAAGGTTGATTGATCCGAATGGCACCGACGAATTCCGTCTGCGACATTACGATGCTTCGCGATTCGGATTTCAACGCTCGCCAAGACCTGATAGTGATAATGAGGAAGACAATGAAACCGATGACAATTGTGTCGGCAATCGCAATCGCAATCGCAATTGGAACGAAAATCAAATCAGATCGTTACGAATCCAATCAGGTACACCAGTGAACAAACTGAACTTCTTTCAGTTTCGTGCGCTGCTTGTCGAAAACTTCAACGTGCAATTCCATAAGAAAAGTCTTCAGTGGCCAAAAAGACTTGCTCGTGCCTCACCACGACACGTTCCTGTCATGATTGCAGCATGACTAACAACATCAATGTCACAACAACAACAACAGGAACATCTCAAGCTTGTACTAACGAATATAGCAACGGCCTCGTCAAGTACTATCGAGATCAACAACCTGACTTTGAAAGTAGTCCTCCGACAGACGACAAATTGATGTCAACTAGTATGCTACTCAGCACTTCGCAACAAGGTACTCAAGTGTAGTCGAGTAGCCGTCTAGCTGAAGTAGTAGCTAGCTATATGTAGGATTCCAGTCTATACTAGCACACACGTTCATCACTCGCTCGTCGATTGCCAAAAAAGTCGCTACTTGGTGAAGTCATAGTCTCCGTTGCGAATGATTTGTTGAATATCAGGCGTTTCATCATCGAAGCATGTCTTGCACCAAGTAATATTGTGCAATCCTCGATTCGTATCGCAACAACAGGCACACACACGAACTTCCCTGCATTTCAAACAGATATGCTTCGTCGGAATCACATTGCACTCCATGCAAAGAGTCATGTCGTCGTTTCTGCTATCGCTGTCAATTTGTCTTGGAGTACTAGTACTATCCGTCCCGCCACCACTGTCGTTTCCACTGCTCTCGAAACTTTCGCCAACTCCGATTGGATTCATTCCAATCATTGTCGGGACACGTGCTGGCATTGAACGTCGCTTTGCCATCATCTCGCTATGACGTTTGCATTCGAGCTCCTGCAACGTTGCAAGCTCGTCTTCGAGCTTCTCGATTTCTTCTTCATTTGCATTCATCTTGTCAAACAACGTTGAATCGGGTTTTTTCTTGAACTTGGATGAAAGAGTGAGCTGTTGGAGAAGTACTTCACTTCTCCTACGACGTGCGGCAAGTTTATCTCGGACAAGACGAACACGCAGATGATGGTGCTGCTTTTCCTCCTTTTCCATGGCCTCGGCAGCAAGATGCTCGAGAGTCTTGGTCAAGAGAGCCAAGTCCTCGACATTGTCCGCCAAGGGTGGCACAAAAGAATTAGTATCCATGTCAACAGTGTCGGCATTGCGTTTCTTTCCACGTCGGTTGTCAGCAGGGGCAGCGCTAGCTGCAATCAAGGCCTTTCTCATCACGCTCCGAGTTGACGTGCCACGTCCGAATGACGTATTTGCTTTTACTTCGTTGAAAAGACGCGATATCATCTGCTCCCCATCATGAA
This sequence comes from Fragilaria crotonensis, assembly GCA_022925895.1. NCBI lineage: Eukaryota > Bacillariophyta > Fragilariophyceae > Fragilariales > Fragilariaceae > Fragilaria > Fragilaria crotonensis. Next base: position 62,382 of record JAKSYS010000334.1, read on the forward strand.
GGGGGATGTGCCCCCAGAGAGCCCATGCAAGAAAACCCACACCGGGTTTGAAAAAAGAACCAGGTGGGAGAGGTTGCTGCTCCACCAATCTGTCTCGCCCAATATTGTCAACTTGCAAAATTGTCACAGCAGATTCAGTCATCGTCACTGTCCCTGCAGACGAGTCAGTCATCATCGTGGTCGTAGCAGATTCGTCACGAGTTGTCGCCACCACATTCAAGAGTTTTGCCTTCGCTTCTCGGTCGCAATCGCTCTGCATGGCAACGAGACACCATTTGATATAGTCGTCCCAGTTGGTACCCGATGGAAAAGTTCCATCGCGATACGGACTCCCCGAAGCAGTAACGAGTCCCATCATCTTCTTGCAAGTCGTCACCACTTCCTTTGCCTTTCGAAGCAACGTTCGACCTGCAATCTTCTCATTCTTGTTCGCAAAATTCTTCTTCGACAATAGCTCCTTACTGATTGACGTTGGTCCGACAAAAATATTGAGGCCGCCATGCCTATGCAACTTTTGTGGCATAGTTAGAACAAGTATACCAAATTCATCAGGTTCGGAACTCGTGTACAATCCTGCAAACCTGTGAAGTCCATTGATGAACTGGTCAAGGTAGCTGATGATTTCTGGATCATCGCCGCCAAAGTACAGTGCAGTCATAGTCTCTGCCATCGTAGTTTCAGTCATTGAATCACCCCCCTGGGCAATAGTAGGAGAATCGTAGCATGCAAAGGCAATTAGGGCCTGCATCTCAGACAGGAGCTTCTTTGTGACATTCGTTCCGACTTGCTTGCTTGCTCTCGACATGATGGCGCGCCGAAGTTTGATTGTTTGATGGATATTGTGATCTTTCCAAGAAGCTGGCGCGGCTTTGGATACTCGAATGAAAAGCGTACTGGTATTGTTTCTACACAACGTCGTTCAACGGCTTGTTGGCAGCACAACTATACCTTGCTATAGAACTAATATATGCTTTTAGATTGTGTATAGGGCTTTTCAAGTTTAAGGTCTGTAAGCAAGTGATTTTGTCAGACAGAACCATACTGTCGTCGAGTCTGGTTTGGTAAAAGTTTTTGTTTTCTGTAAGCATCGGCCTAAGTGGGATTGGTCATGACGCACGAAGGTCATTTCTGGTTCCCGAGCCAGAATCCGGCTACAAACAATAGTTGTGACCGGCGAACAATTCAATTGGCGGACTCGTGAGTGACGTTTTCGAAGTGGTTGAAAACTTCCGTCATTTTGTACGGAACTTGACACCTTTGGAGCATCTACGCAAGTCATATGCTGTCTTCAACGGAGCAGCTGTCAGTATTTCAAGGCCGTACTGGTACGTCGTAGCCCAGACTTGAAGGCATTGTGGATACGACTACGTGCGTATTATTCTACACAGACATACCAGGACCGACCGTCCCGACTGCTGTTACACACATTATCCTTCCTTGTTCCATATCAACGAAGCGAGAGTTTTCGTTTCTGTCTCGTTTTGTTCCATGATGACATTGAACAAGCTTAAGCCTGCAGTAACTCCTCCTCGAGCAACAATGTCACAAGAAGACCAGATTCGATCGCGACTGTTGAACCGGCTTGGAATTCATGACAGTCGGGCGGCGTCGGCTGCCCCCACAACTGCCGCACAGAATCGTCGCCTTCGCATTCTGCGAGGTATGGGCGTTGGAGGCACGATCAAAGCCAGCCCCCCTGATGGCTCAGCGGTGAGAGATCCGCTGGGTGGTATTCAGCCACATCAAGAGCCTCTTAAGAGAGGCTCGGAGAATTCTTCAACCAGGAAGAAGGCGACGCGGATCTCGTTTGATGACGCGGTGTCGGTCATTCCCATTCCTATGAGAACTGAATACTCCGAACGCATAAAATCTCGCATTTGGAGCAACAGGTACGAACTACAGGAAAACGCACAGCGCAACGCTGTCGAGTTTGCAGCTGAAGGCTGGAACTGGCGCAGTGTCACTGAAGACGAAGGCATGTACATATGCTCTGTTTCCGGGGAGCTAGTTCACCCGGTTCATTGTCAACATCTCGTGACTGAAGAAAGCGTTCCTGTTCCATCATCACTGGAGCGAGGTGCTCCTGTTCATTAATGATGCTGCGCTACAAGGGACAATCAGCCCACTAACCATTTTGGGTCGCTGAAACAAGCTGTAGTATATTTTCAGTGCTGGTTAAGTGATCGGTTTGTCCAGAAACTTCGAACCTAACACCTGTAATGTGGAAAGAATTAACCTGCATCATAACCATTAGCAATCTCTATGTTTACTAATTCTCTTCTTGCTACGTTGAGTCATAAAACTAGTGTGACTGGGAGACCTCTCGTCGTTGTTGTGCAGCCGATAGCTGCTCTCTTAACATGAGAAATTCGGACTCGTAGCTGAAGCATGGAAGGTTCCTACCAGGCACTCCAAATACAGGCGACACGAATATACTACCACGAGGACTGGTCAACGGGGCTGTGGAATACTTGGGACGTTCTCGTCTCCATTGTTCAGCCTCTTCGTCACATACAAAGCAGGGCAAAGTTGATGAAAAGCAGCATCCGCAGCAAACACGTCTCAGTCATTCCCGCGCAAACGTGACAGTGGCAGCCCAATGCTCTCATGATAAAAACTCAGAGCATACATACATATACGCAGACACATTTTATGGAGCTGTATTGGTACAGTTGTACCAGAACGACCAATTAAATGCTACTATGCATACAGTTCTACTTGGAAACCTGCATAGGGTCGGAATCGGTAGCGGTGTTCGAATTTATGACATCCACGGTGTCCATCATACAGGGTCCATTACTCCATCGTGCATCGCATCGTATAGAGGTATTGGGTACTACTGGTAGTACTCCGTATGCATGCATGCATACGTTGTGCCAGTACCAGGTACCTGGCATACTAGAACCTGCTACTCCAGTTTGACATACCAGGGTCAAAGGGACCAAACTCCGACGG